>ML782992.1:526249-552498 GCA_009831015.1 Picea engelmannii
ATGTGTATGATTGTTCATTTGTTCATTGCTTATTTATTACTGCTCATTATTGGATAATAATTCTACATTGATATAACATTTGAAGAAAAAGGATTAAAATTACGTTATTACTGATTCACCCCCCCTCTCAGTAATCCAACAACCATAACCCACAACATGTCCACAAGAGTTGGTAAAAGGACTCTATAATATGGGATCACATATACCCTAAGTGGACATAGTGGGCACCATTCGACCTATTTGGGACCACCCGCCATCCAATTGCTCTACCTAGTGAGCAACTATCACAAGATGTTAGTCCAACCAATAACTACCACAAATTAGGTTTACACCAAAGTCACAAGATTCCAACATCTTTAGAATACGTTCCTCTTTGATTTTTTTTCTTGCAACAACAAAAGAACAAAAAATAAATATTTAAGGCAAAAATTTTAATGACTACCCATATCCAAAAAATAAATGATTACATTTGGTGCCTCGTGTTGTTAGGTTATCTCTTTCCTCACTTCACTTATTCTTTGTCAATTCCGTGCATAGTTGTAAGACCCTAGGTTCAAGATTGTCTTTTGACCAACAACACCCACTAGACATCGACCCTTTTGGCATCACCTGCTTGCGCAAATGAAGTCTCACCCGAGGTATCTATTGGGATTGCAGGACTCAGGTTTCTACATGATTAAGGGGATGGGAGGTTATGTTCCTATTAATTCTGACTTAACTATTTTTGTGCATGCTATTCTGCAGAGTTTCTTCTTCCATTACTTAGCCATTATTAGATTCAAATTATCATTCTATTGCCAATTATAATATAAATTCATTATTGTAACCATCCAACCTATTGCACCATAATCACATGTAAAGAAAATATACTCGAACATGCATTCAACATATTTCCTAAGCACAACCACATAAAAAGACATAGACTTTGTATCATCTTTTTAGCATCCATTAATTGTTTCTTCTCTTCAACATACTTTCACATTCAAGAACTCAAGAACCCCACAAAACATATTCTACAATACTGCTCAATAATAATCATATGGAGGAACCTCATAAGAATAAAAACTAGAGGAACCCTTATTATCCTAACCCATTACATATTTATACAAAAATATAGGGCTAAAAACCCTAATCTGCTCAACCCAAAATACCCCATTACAATGCATACTTTCCTTATCTAACTAGTTGTTCGAGCTAATTTTCCACCTGCATGTTGCTTTTTGCTATTCTTTTATATTTGGAATGTCGAGCTGTCATCCTTCTGTCATTCTTTACTCTCTCTTTCTTCTCTTTCCTTATCCTCTGTTGGCTTTATTCTTTTGTTTTCTTTATTCTCCTGTCTCGCGTTGTCTTCCTTCTGCGCACTTTCCTCCTTCTGCACCTTAGCTATGCACTCCTTAGATTTCCTTCTTCTTCCATGCACTTTTTGTAAGTTTTAAACCTGTGAAGTAAAGCAATGCATACAAATTATTAAGAAAAACATAAATTAATCAATGGCTCATACACACAGTACACAAAGCTTTATGCTGGAAACCATTAACCGGGATAAAACCATCCTTCCTTGGTGCCACACCTTTCAAATATTCATTGCATTAATTTTACCATTCACCATACAATATATACAATATTTTAGGTATTCTGTATCTACCAAAACCCTAATCCCTTAATCCGAGATTAATTTAGAAAAACCTTTGAAGGAAGTTGGGATCATTAGATGCAGTTGTTGAATATGACATGCCCACACACACACATGCAAAGAATATAACACATACCCAACATTCTCCCACTTGTTGTTTACTTTGCATACATGGGTTCACGGGATTACATATTCAACAATCTAGGGCAACAATGCCCATTGTTACTCTACACTAGGAGAACTTCTCTATGCTCACAGACTTTGTCAATGAATCTACAACATTCTTCAAAGTGTGAACCTTTTCCAACAACACCTTCTTTTCTTCAACCATGTGTCTCACAAAGTGATACTGAACATTAATATGCTTTGTCTTTGAATGATAAGTAGGGTTCTTTTCCAGGAATATTGCACTCTAACTGTCACAATCTAATCTTACTACTTGTTGTACCAACCCAATACCTGAACCCAATCTCTGTAACCATACTGCTTCCTTGCTTGCATGAGTGGCTTCCATGTATTCAACTTTTGTAGTTGAGAGTGCCACTACAACCTGTCTTTTTCTCATCCAACTAATTTCTCCTCCAAATAGGTTAAACACATACCCACTTGTAGATCTTCTACGATCCATATCTCCAACCCAGTCTGCATCAACAAACCCATGTATGTCCAACACTTTGTTTAATCCTGGTCTTCCTTGGTAGCACAATCCATAACTGGTAGTGCCACACAAATACCTGAAGACCCTCTTTACTACTGTCCAATGCTCCTTCCCTAGTTTTGACATATACTTGCTCAAAAATACCACTGCATGTGCAATGTCCAGTCTAGTACATACCATTGCATACATCAAACTGCCAATTGCACTAGCATACGAAACATGGGACATGTCCTCTTCTTCTTCCCGTGTCTTGGGACACTAATCTGCATATAAATTTACACCTATAGGAATAGGAACCTTGACCGATTTAATTCCATGCATATTAAACCTCTACAATATCCTCTCAACATATTTTCTTTGATTCAACTAGAGTTTCTTGTTTGCACGATCTCTTTTAATCTCCTTTCCCAGAATGAAGTTAGTAGCACCGAGATCCTTCATGTTAAATTTGGAGGATAGTTGCAATTTCACCTCCTTGTTGACATCCATGTTATTTCTTACCAAAAACATGTCATCAACATACAACACTACATAAATGAAGTGATTACCAAACTGCTTGGAATATACATAGTGATCATCCCTGCTTCTCACAAATCCCAATCCAAGGATGTATGTGTCAAAATTTTGGTACCACATCCTAGGTGATTGCTTCATACCATATAGTGACTTCTTTATCTTACAGATCAACTCTTTCTTTCCCTTCACTACAAAGCCTTCTAGCTGCTTCATGTAGATTTGTTCTTCCATATCCCCATGTAGGAATTCTATCTTCACATCCATTTGTTCGACTTCAATATCAAAAGAAATAACAATAGATAAAATAAATCCAATAGAAGTTAAATCGACAACATGAGAAAAAATCTCACCAAAGTCAATTCCCTCTACTTGGGAATAACCTTTTGCTACAAACTGAGCTTTGTATTTCTCCACTTTTCCTTCTGCATTAAACTTCTTATTGAACAACCATTTTCTACCAACAGATTTTCTTCCAACTGACAACTCAACTAGATCCCATGCCTCATTCTTATCCAACGGATCCATTTCTTCAACCATGGCCTTCTTCCAGAGTTTACTATCCTCTGAATTCACTGCTGCCCTGACAGTTCTGGGATCATCATCAGTAATGGATAAAGTAAAATTAGAATGAAAATATGGTGGAATATACCTTTATGGTTGCCTTCTTTCCCTCATTGATCTCCTCAATACCAGGGTATGAGGTTCTTCTTCTTCTACTTCATCTTCTTTAGTTGAGTCAGATTTTGCATCATCCAACTCAAAATCTATTTTCTCAGGTTCTTCTTGCCTTGGTAGGAATTCATGTTTGGGAACATCTTTCACCTCTCTAAAAACAACATACTGACTGTAAACATTCTTCTTAGTTTATGGGTTCCAAAGCTTATAACCTTTCACACCTTCTTTATAACCAATAAAGATACACTTTTCAGCTTTATTATCCAACTTATTCATATTTTCCTTTGGAACATGTACATAAGCATCATAACCAAACACTCTAAGATGTTCAAGAGAGGTTTTCTTGCCAGTCCATACCTCGTGTGGAGTTTTATCATCCAATGCTGATGAGAGTGATTGATTGACTAGGTAACATGTTGTACCCACTGCCTCTACCCATAATTCCTGTCCTAACTCAGCACCACTAAACATGCTCCTTGTTTTTTCCATCAGTGTCATGTTCATCATTTCTGCAACTTCATTCTGTTGAGGTGTGTATGGATTAGTTTTCTGCCTTGCTATACCACACTTCTTACAAAATTATTCGAATTCATTTCCGCAAAATTATCCACCATTATTTGTCCTCAATACCTTTATTTTCTTCTCCGTCTCATTTTCTACTAGAGCCTTAAACTCTTTAAATTTATCAAATACCTCAAATTTATTTCTAAGAAGATAAATCCATGTGTTCCTTGAGAAATCATCTATGAATGAAACATAATACACAAATTTACCTAGTGATGGAATATGCACAGGTCCGAGCACATCGTTGTGTATCAACTCTAAGATCCCCTTTGCTCTTGTAGCACCAGATGGTAATCTTACTTGATTTTGTTTACCATATATGCAATGTTCACATAAATAAAAATCCAGAGTGCAATTAGACATACCTTCAACCATAAATTTATCGTGTAGTGTTTGAAGGCCTTTTTCTCCAATATGCCCCAGTCTTTGATGCCACAACATGGTCTTCCTTCTAGGGACAATATTGGTCTTGTATTCTTTATTTATCTACTTAGGGACAAAATAACTGTTACACCCATTAGAATAAGTTCTTCCCAACAACTTGTACAGAGTTCCACACTGAACTCCCCTCATCAACACCATTTTCCTCGTACCATATTGCAAGTTCCCTTTCCCAATACAGTATCCACACCTGCATCATCCAACTTGCTTACAGATATTAGGCTCCTAGCTAGTTTTGGAATGTGCATAACCCCAGGGAGAGTTCTAATACTTCCATCTTTTAGCAACAACTTAACCCTTCCACGTCCCATGATTTTTTCTGTCGATTCATCTCCTAGGAATACATCACCACCATCATATTTTTCATATTCACAGAACCACTCCTTGTGAGGAGTCATATGATATGATGCACCCGAGTCGATCAACCATACACCATGGTCTGTATGTGTACCTATATATTCCAGGTAAACATCACCTCCTTCTTTAATGGATGTTTTCTCCTTTGTGGAAGAGGTATTATCAGATCCCTTTGGTTTATAAACCTTCTTAGACTTGCAATCTTTCTTATAATGCCCTGCTTTACCACACTTCTAGCATTTCCTCAAAGATTTTCCTGGAGACTTAGATCTACCTATATATTTATATATCCCCCATGAAGACTTACCAAGATTCCTGTCTTGGGTATGATCTCTTACAAATAAATCATCTGTTCTCTAACTGTTATCTCCAAAAATGAATCAGTCAATTTGCTCTATTTTGTAGGTGATAACATGGTTATAAATAGGGTTCTATATAAATTTTAGAATTTTGAAGTGTCAAAACATAGGATTTAAGGTGTTATTCTATAAATAAATCAATCCTCAAAAGGTCTTTTCAAAAAATCAAGAAAAATATTTTCAATGGCTAACATCTGTTTTGAAGTTGAAGTTAGCCGGTGAAATCCTCAGGTTTCAACAGCTAAAGGGTACTCCCAGCAACAAGAGAGCCGGTGAAAGTGTTAACACAAGTTTTTTCTCCAATGAATTTAGAAACCCAAAAGGGTACGCTAGACACATGTCATACGATCATCATGGCAAGTTAATGAAGCAAATGAGTGGTTACACCTCTTCACCACGATCTAGCAGGATATCATGATAGATTGTGATCATGTATTTCGCGTGGTAAACAAAGAAGGGTTTGAAGATGTGACGAACTCTTAATCATCATTACAACCAGAGGATAAAGTACCAAATATCTATTGACATCAAATCAAATCATCATTTATTATTTCAAACTCACGGTGTTTAAAAATTCTATTATGGGGTTTCATATGTCAATTGATAACACAGGGTCATTTTCACCAGCGCCAACCCTTTCTTTATTTAGAAAGATTACTGTGTCAAATGTGTAAAGATTAATTGGTGATTAAGTTGCATATGGCAAGGAAGCAAGGAGGATCACTTCTGAGGAAAGAATTAGACGACTTATCTTTTTTGCAGTCTCATCCAGAAGTTCAGAAGCGTTTCTCAGATGCATGATGTATGACCTATGTAGAAAAGTTGCAGGAGG
The DNA here is from genome assembly GCA_009831015.1 of Picea engelmannii. Lineage (NCBI taxonomy): Eukaryota > Viridiplantae > Streptophyta > Pinopsida > Pinales > Pinaceae > Picea > Picea engelmannii. The sequence continues at coordinate 532,288 of ML782992.1, forward strand.
GCTATCACCAGGCAATAGTAGAGACTTTTGCAAAGTCATATGATGGAAATAAATCTACAATAGGTTCTCTGGAACTGATAGTTGATGAAGCTGCCATTGCTTCAACAACTGTCTTACCCAGAACATGTCAAAGTTGGTTTAAAACAATAGTAACCAAGAATTTGGATTTTAGATCATACCTCAAAACAAAGTTCCGAAGTATAACCCGGAAGAAAAGTATCCCTTTTTCTTACCTTGAAGATGAATGGAAATTTATGTTCAAAGGAATTCAACTATATATAACCTCAAAGGGAAGGTATGACAAGTTGATGTTATATCACTTTAGACTCCTAGATCACTTCACAGGGAAGGTCCTTCTAAATATGCCTTTCTTTCTTCATAAAATACTAACAAAGGTGTGTAATAGGATCAGAGCCAAACCATTCAACATCAAGAATTCCCTTTGTCATTATGGCCTGATTAAAATGATCATCTTGGAAGAATTGAGACAGAGAAAAAGAACTTGGCAACACTATGTCTTTTGGGAAGGTTTTGAGACCCAAACTCAACCTATGAATGAAAATAAGAAAGAAGGCAAGAAGAAGGCAACTCCTCAGAGTAGCTCAAAGAGAAGGAGAGATCTCCCAAAGTCACCAGAAGAGAAAAAATCAGCATAAAGCCCAAGAAAGATAAAAAGAAACTTGATTTTGAAACAAACCCAGATAAATCCATAGTAAAGAAGGAAAATGTTCTAAATCTTCCATACACAGATTCAGACACATAACCAGAAAAAGATGATGAAATTCCATACATCAACAGTCCAGATCACTCCATGGAACCTACACAGGATTTTGAAGTTTTTACTTCCAAAGATGAAGGTGAAACCTCAATAAATAAGAAATCAAAGAAATCACAGAAGATTAAGGAGCTAAAAGAGATAATAACACAACAGGAGATTCTAGAAAGGGTGATAAAGGCAAGATATAAAACTTTATCAGAGAATTTTGCAAAGACCAATGCAACTTTTGAGAAGCTGGCACTTGAAATCATAAAGGATAAGAAGAAGAAGAAAAATATCACAAAGGACTATAACAACTTATGGTGGTTAGCTAAGCGTCTGAAGAGGAAAATCAAAAAGTTGAAAGCAAGAATTACCACACATCCAGATTTACAGGTGTTGGCACAAGTCTCTGTAAATTTGCAGGGAGATTAATCAAGACTAATACAAACAATGATTTTTGATTTTGAACATGAAGGGTTTTCCTTTTGATTAAAACAAAATTTTCACTAGCACAGGAGGCACAATTATAACCAATTAGCTGTTGAAAAGCAGAGCTTTCATCGACTAATTAGCAAATTCTAAGGCGAAATAGCTAGTGAAACCACAGAGAAAGAATTTTGAAGATTTGAGCTCAAACATAGCGATTTTTTGGTGATTTAAAAGATAAGAGGGCATAAAAAAGATTAATCACCAAATCATGAAATATTCAGTTTCAAAGATTCGTGGAGATATAGGTGGTGAATGCTTAAATGGTCAACTAAAACTTTGTTCACAGTTGTTTAAAGTTTTTAGTTTTGAAGACATGTGTCAACACATCAGAGACACATCAAATACACATCAGGGGAACGTCATGATAAAGACCAGATGGGAAAGACCTTTTGAAGACAGTTCGATTCATATAAAGTAGATTTTCAATTACCTGATTGTGATTAGTTTGCACTCTGTTTTCTATATTTAAAAATCTAGATCCATTTTTCAGGGATCTGAGATCTATTGTAAAGGTTATAAATACTTATCATTTTAAAAGTAAAGGTTCGATTTTTGGGATACAGAAGATACTATATTGTAAACAGACTTTTCCATATGATAATACAAATCACAGTTTTCTCTCTCTATTGATGTCAGATTCTCATCTTTCCTTATGTACTCTTATTCAAGTTGTTTTAGCTGCAGAATGACTGTCATATCATTGGTTAGCTCATAACTTGATTAATAGTTGCTTATCATTGTTTATTAAAACCTACATTTGTATTTGGTTTATAAGCATTATTTTCTCACCCACTTAAAATATACCATCTGATTATTGATCCTTGAGAGCATTGATTCATTTGATTCTCATTTTCACTGTCTGAATACCATATTGTAATTGAGTTATCCCATTGATCCACACATACAAAATACAAAAAATGTTTACCTTAAGTTACCAAGCATCTTTGTCTTACAACCTCAAAGAGTTTCTTGGAGTGATAACACTGACCATCCATGTTTTTCCACCTCATCTCTTCAGATAACAAGGATGCAAATACATCCTCATACTTCAATGTAGATTGAGTGGTACTACCTATTGCTACAACTAGATTATCCCAAGAGTCTGGAAAAGAACATAACAAATTAATACACTTATCTTCTTCTGCAATCATAATATTAACATAGACAAGTTGACTTACCAGAGTATCGAAGGAATTTAGATGTTCTATCAAAAAATATCTATCTGCCTTCCTAAGATGATACAAATTCTTTCAAAGAAACAACTTGTTTACCAGGGACTTTGATTGATACAAATTCCCTAACTCATATGATAGTTCCTTGGCTATAAATTCTCCCGAGACATTCAACAACACCAAATCTTCCAGGCAGAGTCGAATAGTACTCCTTTCTCTCCTATCCAACTTCTCCCAATATTCCTTTGACATACTAGTAGGTTGTGTACTATTAGTTTGTGTACCAGTAGATTGTGTGCCAGTAGATAGCGTACCAGTAGGCTATGTACCAGGATCCACAACGATCCATTGTTCTTTGTATACAAGAAGGTCCTCCATCTTGAGCTTCCATAGCTCAAATTTTTTACCGTTGAGCTTCTCTATCTCGATTCTAGAAGAGCTCACCATTCCTCTTTCTACACTCAAATTACTACTGCAAAAACTCCCACTGAACCCAAGTTTATCACAGACCCAAGATAAACTTGATCTATCAAGACCGAGCTAAACCCCAAGCCATAAATGCATCCCCCTTAAGCCAAAACGGATCTTTGATACCACATGTAAGTTTTAAACCTGTGAAGTAAAGAAATGCATACATATTCTTAAGCAAAACATAAATTAATCAATGGCTCATACACATAGTACACAGAGATTTACGTTGGAAATCCTTAACCGGGAGAAAACCAACCTTCCTTGGTGCCACACCTTTCAACTCTTCATTGTATTAATTTCACCATTCATCATACAATATATAAAATATTTTAGGTATTTCATAGCTACCAAAACCCTAATCCCTTAATCCAGGATTAATTTAGAAAACTGCTAAAATAGCAAAATCCGCTAAAATAGCAAAAACCACGAAAAATAGAAAAATCCGCTTAAATAGCAAAAACCGACCAAAAAATAATTTCGGGCCGCTGCCCTAAACCCCGTCGGCTCCGGCTTACCACCCAGAGATGAACCCTACACGTAACCAGGGGGGGCCAAACCTGGCCCCCCTTGGGACCCCCAAGGAAAGTACCCCGCGCACACACACACATGCAAAGAATATAACACATACCCAACACTTTTCCTCTACTTAGGATTTTCCCCAAAATTGTATCCAAAACTGCAAAATTGTCTCCAAAGCTTCCTGTGCAACAGGCCCCCAACACTCATCTGTGGCTTGTCCCGAGCCACTCAGGCATGTTTCCTTCTCTTTGATGTCGTGATGAGTTTTTGAGAGGAAACCTTTGCTACCTCCACCTATTTGATGATCGTGCCCTCTGTTTCTACTATCTCCTCTTCCCCCTGTGCGGTCAAGCTTGTAATCTTGTCCTCTGCTTCAATTGATTACTGCTTGACCTTACCCTGCATAGTTGCCAATTCCCCAATTACTCTCACTGCTTCTTCCTGCAGTGGTGTCAGTCTCTGTTGATTGATCTTTTGTTGCTCCCTCATCGTTTCAACCTCTATGTATGACTTCCTCTGATCCAAAATTGTTGTCATCCTCTCTACTGGTGGAAGTGTTGTTATCTTCTCTGAAGCTTGGCGTCCTCTTTCTTGTGCTTCTCTTAAGCATGCTTCCACAACCTTTATCTCCGGGTCTTCTACCCACTCAGTCCATATCTATGCACTCTCCTCACAGAGTTTGACGCATTCTCCTTCTCCTTCCTTGATATTGGCAACTGTTGTCATCATCATTCTCTCCCTGCCTTCGCGCACTTCCAGTGGCGTTCTTGGCATGCTTCATAATTTTAAGTCCTCAATATGATAACGGAAGCCCTTAATGATGCCACCAATATTTAACACTTGTTATACCATAGTAGCTTCTACTACTATGGAGACTTCTGGGATTTCTTTATACAGTGTTTCAACAAATTCTTGGGTTTTCTGTGCTATCCTTTTAACTTCATCCTTTTCCTTTAATGCTTTCTTGGCCCTCTCCTCAACCTCATCTTTATTCTTCATAACTTATTCTACTCCGCCTTCAAATTCCTTCTTTTGTTGCAGTGCCTTGTCATACTGCTACTGTAATTGGGCTCTTTCGTCCCTTATTGTTTCCAGCCCTCCATATGCTTCCTCTCCTATGTTCTTTATTTCTTTCAATAGTCCTGATTGCAAGTCTTGTAGTCTTTGCAAGGGCATCCTGGATATGACTATACTGAGATAGCCCAACGCATTTACTTATTCCCATAACTCACCCATTGGAAAATCCAATGCATCTGTCTCGATTTGTAAGGTTATATTCCATGATGTTAGTTGTGTTAGGACCATATGCGCACTTTTTGCTTCTTTCCTTGGCACCGTGGACGGTCCTTCCTTGGTCCTACTCTCTTTCATGATGCTCGCTGCTTCCAACATCTGCTGGAGTGATTCTGATTTCTTTTTCACTCTTTGTTGTTGCTTCTCTTGCTTCTTTATGGCTTCCTCTATATCTTCCTCCACAACATCCCTTACCTGGTAGCCTATGTGGCCCATGTCATCACTAGTTAAGGTATACACTCGAGTTTCCTTATGCGCCTTGGTTTTCTTGCGTGCATTCCGTTCTTGTTTCTTTCCATTATCTTTTCTTTTCCCTCCTATTGTTGGAACAATTGGTTTCTCTTCTATTGTGGATGGGAAAGGTTGATCTCCCATGCCATTGTTTTGCTCGTTCCCTTGCTAGTCATCGGGTTCCTCATCGCTCTTATCCTTCTCTTCTCCCTCGTATGAGTGCCCTGTTTTCTCTACTGGGATTTTCTATCCCTCTTTCTAGTAATTCACTATTGGGAATACATCATCTGATGTCAAATTATAATGGGTTGGAAACCATTGGCGCACCGGATCTCTCTTGGCCTACAAATACATGTGGTGCATGCTCGCTTTAAAATGCGAAATATTCTTATATGTCTCCACTGTCTTTTTTGATATGTGAAGTGTATGATCAACTAGATGTGTGACGTTTTCCAGGTATACATAAAATGTAACATTATTGTCATTCTATCTTCTCTTAATCATCGAATGCCATAAGTTGGCATATCTCCTATCCATATTTCCTCTACCTGATATGTGCATATGATTATAATACTCCGTTTCTTTCCAACTGACGAATGTAATCAAAATTAACAACCATGCATAATGGAACTCTGTGCCCTTTTTCTTGGCCTCAATGCAGTCTTGTAAAAATTGGTTTACTAAAAAGGTAGCTTAGTTCATATGAACCCCTTCAACACATTTCTCTGCAGCTGCAATGAATGCAATGGGGAAATCATCCTTCCTACACTTTCACAACAAATTACAAGTCAACACCTGCATTGCAAACTGAATATTGGGATCAATGATGTTTTTCACGTCCAGTCCCCTCTTTCCCTGAAAGGTCTGGAATTTTTCTTTCATCACTTCTGAGAGTTCTCTCTCTCCTCCCTTATTGAATAAAAGGGTTGGATCCTCACCTATCTTTGGTAGTTCCATAATTCTTGCAATCAACGCAATATCAATCGATACTAGAGGATATAGCCATAGTGTCCCCCCATGGACACAACTGAGCAACACCTTCACACACACATTAATCTCCAAGTTGCGCCCAAAATGTTGATTTCCAACAGGTTCAAGATGCCTGCCTTCTCCAAGCCTGTCGCCCACTCCTGTGTCTCGAGTAGGATTTATCCTGTACCTGGTACACTCCTTGTGTGCAAATATTTTTCTCTTTCCAACTCCAAGATTTTTTTCTCATTAGTAATGTCATGGTCCATGAACATCAAGCCAACCACCTTGTTGAGCATCTCCCCTTCAATGCTTACACAAGGCGGAATTGGTGATTTCAGTAGCAGGTATTTTTCGTTTGTTGGGACATTGATTTGTGGCGTGTTGTCCTTCCTCAGTGGGAGGTACTCTCTATGGAAACTCGCCTATGATGCCGAAGCTGAAGCTCCGGTTACTTCCTCAACCTCTAGTGTATTTACTAGGAATTTTGACTGTTTTCTCTCTGTTGTTGATGGTGATCCAACCTTTGGCGGGGACATCTCTCATATGCGTCCAATTCCTTAACGAGCTCTCCTTCTGTTCTCTGGTAACTGTAGCTCGACTCTAATGCAATCAGATTTGATTTGGTTTTCTAGACTGGTTTGCTTACTCTTGCATGCAACAATGATTTCCACTTACCGATCCTTCATTGTTTATGTGCCTCTGTACCAACTGTGGATGTCTATTATCACCTTAACTACCTTGTCGAATCCATCAACTTTGTTGATGAGGTGTTAAATAAATGCATCTTTATTACCAAATTCGTCGTGTGATTTTTCCCTCGTACTGCCAATCTTTCATGATTGCTAACAACTTTTACAATTTAATATTCTATGACACCTTTATGACCTATTCATTATTTATGCAGTAAAGTGCTTTTAAGAGAGTGGAGATGCGTGTTTGGTTTTGATTTTCTCGATGTTTCGATCCCTAAGATGGGATCATCATCAAGAGATCATTAAGATCAATTTATTAGTGGTCTCTCAACCCTAAATTAATAGATGTTGATACCATTGAAAGAGCCGACCAATGTAAGTATTATTCCTAGATGTTATTATCTTCTTCTTTAATTCTTTGTATCACAAGCTTCCATGCTTCTTTAATTTTGAAGCCCTCATATCTATTGATGTTTGCAGCATTTATTTCTATTTCAAGGGCTTCATGTACCTTTATTTTACCATAATGGGTTATCTTTGCAATAATTTTAGCTTTATTGATACAAATCAGATGGCAAGTGTTTTGTGAATGCTCAACCAAGGCGAATCTCTTGACCCAATTATGTTTGATGTCAGTGCAATGTTCCTTGAGTTTGATTTGTAGTGATGTACTTGTCTCTCCAACATAATATCTTCCACATGCGCATGGTATTGTGTAAAAAACCTTATGATGTTTGGGATCAATGACTTCTTTAGCACAATCCAACATGCTTCTGAGTGTGTTAGGAGGAGTGAAGATAACCCTAATATTACCCTTCTTTAAATTCTTGCAATTTTGTTTGTTGTTCCTTTGATGTAAGGGAGCGTGATCTTTTTTGTTTCATCCCATGGTTCTCGTACAACCTAGTTTCTGTCCCTTGCTCTTGATACCACCTTTTTAAATTGATTTTCTTTGTAACCATTATTACTGAATACATCAACCAAATGATCAAGTTCTTGTATCACATGCTCACTATCTGAAACCCTAATTGCACAAGCCACTAGTGTGTTAATGACCCTGAGTTTTTGGGTAGGGTGGTGATGAGACTCAACATGGAGATATGTGTTAGTATGTGTCTTCTTTCAATAAACCTGATGATATAACGAGCCATCAATTTTCTTTGAGATAAGTGACATTTATGACCTGCCATTCTCACTTTGTAGCCATCATTTTCATGCTTTAATGCTTTTAACAGTCTTGTCATTGCCAAACTGCACAATGGTTCTTACTGTTGCATTTGTATGCTTCAAAGTATTTCTCTTCTGTGTATTGTCTTCTAAATTGGTGTAGTTCCATTCTAATGCGTGACAACCATTCCTTTTGTGCAATCTCCCATGTCTTGAACTTTTTAATCTTTTTCTCTTTACTATATCTACTTTTTATTTGATTTTATTCCCTTTTTCTACTTTTATTTGTTTTTCTGTGTTTTTCCTTCCTACTATGGTTTAAATACTATGATACATGTGTTTTGATGTAGCCCATATTACTGCACAGACTGTCAGTTGTCTCTATAGAGTTTCAACCGACTTCCATTCACCATTCCTCCAATGCCTTCTCCGTCCAAGGTTTCCAACTGCGCAACACCTATCTTTGTTACGTGTTGAATTACATAGGGTCCTAACCAGTGCATTATAAACTTTCCTGCATGTTGTATGAACATGTTGTCATAGAGTAGAACCAAATCTCCCACTTGAAACTTTTTATGTTTTATGTGTCGATCATGCCAAGATTTCTCTCTTGCCTTCTGAAGTTGTTGATGAAAACCTGCAATGAACTGATCTTGCTGAAGCTATACTAACTGTGTCAATATCTCCTCTATTGTACCAATGTATAATAGATCAGTGATTTCTTCAATGCATAGGATAGATAGAATAAACTACATTGGCATCATTGCTTCCTTCCCATAGACCAATCTAAAAGGTGTATATCCTGTCAACTTCTTACTTGTAGTCTGATAAGCCCATAACGCTGCAAGAACTCTTAAGTCCCAGTCGTCTCTCCCTACGTTGCAAATTTTTGTCAAGGCATTCTCCAAGATTTTATTGAAAGCCTCCACTGTTCCATTGGCCCAAGGATGATACAGGGTACTCTTTTGATGATGGATTTGGAAATCCTCAGTCAATGTTGCAATTTTCTTATTTAGAAAGTGTGTGCCTTGATCACTGAGTAATATGTGTGGACATCCAAACCTTGTGACTATATTCTCAAACAAAAACCTTGCAACAGTCTTGGCAGTGCAATTTGTAACTAGGGATGCTTTTTCCCATCTTGTCAAATACTCTGTCATAGTGATGATGTACCTTTCCCCTGATCTTCTTTCTTGTGGATTGATTGGTCCTGCAAAGTCAATGGCCCATTTATCAAATTCTTGCAATGTAACTTGTAGATTTAAAGGCATTTCATCCCTCCTAGATGGATTTCCCACTCTTTGACATACATCACACGACTAATAGTATTCCTTCGCATCTTTGTGAAGTGTATGCCACCAAAGCCCCACACACAAAATATTTTGTGTAGTTTCTCTCCCTGCATAATGTCCTCTTGCAATCCCACCATGTGTTTCTTCTAATATAATTGATCTTTCGTGTTCGAACACACAACGTCTCAAGATTCCATCTGCATCCAACTTGTATAAATTCCTTGCAATCAGTTGATATTATGCTTCTTTTACTACCAATTGTTTCTTCTGCGCCACTCCCATATTTGAAGGAGCCATGCTTGTACTTAGAAACTATATGATGTCCAAGAAGTAATCATCCACCATCTTTACTACAAAAAACTGTACATATGGTAAGTTGTCATCTAAATTTCCTGCATCTTCTCTTGATAGTATGTGCGATAGATGATCTGGCCTTGCATTCAACTTCCCTAGTTTCACTATAACCTCAAATTGTATTCCTGGAATAATTGTAGCTATCTTCATATTCTCCCCCCAAACAATGGCTTATTGACTAAGTATTTTAATGCAGAATGGTCTATGTACATCTTAAAGTGAGACCCCAGTAGATAATGTCTGAACTTATGTAGTGCATAGACCATTGCCAATCCTTCTCTTTCTATAGTGGTGTAATTATTCTTTGCTATGGACAACTTCCTACTTGAAAACGAAATTGGGTGATCTATGTCTCCCTCCCCTGGTTGAGATAGTAATGTTCCCAACGTTATGGATGATGCGTCTATATGTACATGAAATTCTTTGTTCCAATCTGGAAATATTAAAATTTACGCGGTTACTATTTTTTTCTTTAAGGTGTCCAACCCCCTCTGACAGTCCTCGTTCCATTGAAACTTTGCTTCCTTCTCCAGTATCTTTTCCATCGGTGTTGTGATCTGTGCATAGCCCTTAATAAATTTCCTATAATATCATATATGACCCAGAGTTTCCCTCAGTGCATAGGTGGTTCTAACTCCAGAATGACTGCAATCTTGGCTGGATCTACTAGCAATCCCTGTTTTCAAACTACATGTCCCAACATAATTCCAAACAATGTACAAAAGATACACTTCTTTAGGTTCAACGAAATATGACACTATCTACACCTATCCAACATCATCCTGAGTACTTATATGTGATCCTTTAGTAGACTAAGAACAATCCTATCATACAAGTACACTTCAAGGAAATTATGAATAAATTCCTTGAACGTTGTTACCACAACTCTGGAAAATACCACCGGGGAATTCTTCAGTCCAAAGGGTATTACTGTATACTGATAACTTCCCCACTCTGTCGTGAAGGTGGTCTTATGTAGATCCTCCTGTGCAATTTTTATTTGGTGGTATCGAGAGAATCCATATGTAAAAGAGTAAGTTTATTTTTCTCCTATGTTCTCCAGTACCTCATCTGTGAATGGTGTTGGAAATAGATCATGTAAACACATGTCATTTAGCTTCCTTAGATCCACACAGATCTCGATTCCTCCTATATTTTGTTCCTACACTACCATTGGACTGATCCACTTGGATTCTTCTACCGGTTCAATAATTCATGTGTCCAACATCCTATCTAGTTCAACTTTCAACTTCTCTTTGTACTTTGGATTTAACCTATAGGGCCTCTGTCGCACTGGATTGGTGCCTGGTTTCAGTGGCATCTTCATCTCACCTAAGTCTCCAACTATCCCTTTCATCTTTGAAAATTTCATCGAGAATAAGTCTTGATATTCTCGCAGTAAGTCTGCGATCTTCTCCATTGTCTCATCATTCAAATAATCTCCTATCTATGCAAAATTGGGATTCTCTATCCTCCTAATGTTTACCTTTCGGGTCTTTATCGGCTTGGTGTATGTGATGGATTCAAGATTTGGCCCTTCTACTGCTCGTTCTCCTTTTGTTTTAGGTACTTTTACATTCCTGGGATCTTCCTCATCCCGTTCTTCCTTAGCCACATTATAGAATTCCAATAACTCATGGACATTTATATTGGCTCTATGCACCCTGCATACTGATACGAACTCCATCGACCCTTGTTCTGAGAAGATATTAGTTTGAATCTCCTGTAGCGCTACATCCATTGATGGAGATTCATGTTCAAATGTAAATGTGACTCTAAACCTCTGGACCAACTCTTCCCATCGTGTTGTCTCCCTATGCATTTCAAATTCCAAATACCAGTTCTTCGGAATTGTGTCCAATGTGTGTATGAATATGTGCATCCATTCTATCTCCAGTATTGAACTCCATAAATACCTGCATTGTTCAACATGACCTTCTAGGTCACTCTCTCCTGTACACTTCTATGCAATGTCTTCTTTCTCAGTACCAAACCTTATTTGCATGAGTCTGTTTCAATGTGACCATTCTTTCATCCCCTCTCTCTGTGTAGCCCACCATCTGGATGGAGTTTCTTTTAGGACAACATACAATGCTAACAACTTTTTTTTTCCAGGTACTTGCAACTCAAATTACTTTACAAACATGCTTATATCAGTTAATCCTTCATACCTGGGTGGATCACACAACTCTGTTCGAATCCAGTACAAGGATTGGGTTATAACTGCATATTGTCTAGTTGACACTTCATGCATCCTCTGTTGCCAATATTCTAGCCTTGCTTTTGAATCTGATGCACACAAACTAATACTCCTCCAACTCAATGCACCATCCACTGTCATATTGACATAATCCTCCATCTACGTAGTCATGTTATATAAGTTGTCAATGTCATTTCCTCTGGTTGGCTCTGTGTATCTCTTTCCTTCTGATGGGTCCAAGGGTGCAATAACTTTCAAATACCCAAACTCAAATATCATCTCCCTCCTTTTCAATTTAATGATTGTATGGTTATCAAAATCCCATTCCAATCCCATCAGTGCTAGATATGGTTGACTATCATGCACGATCTCAATAACTTCAAACTCTTCCATGCTGCATACCCCATCTATGTTCACACGTACTCCTGTCAAACGACCAATTGTGACTATTTTTTGCTGATTTGTGAGCCTTAACTGAACAAGAGACCATACTAACTTGGGTTTTCCCATAATCTCCCATGTCTTCTTAGGTAAAACATTCACATCGGACCCCAAGTCCAAGATGAAGTTATCCACATCATACTCCCCAATATTCTCACTGAATATGAATTCTTCATCAACTCTCTTCCTGCACAATACCTAATTTACCATCCTTCGTGCGATAGGAGTTTCCCTTCCTCTTGTACATTGATCAATCATGTCAAATAAGGTACTTAGTGTAGTTTCGTCTTTCATTATCTCTACACAACTCCTCAAGAATTCTGTTAGTGTGCTTACCTTTCCACTTTGATTCTCTAGTACAATGCAATATTCTACATGAGGTGTAGATGATGTTTATGATCCCCAATACTGTCCAAGTACTTCTTTTCTTGCTCTCTGATATGTCTCCTTTTCCTGTTGTGGATCAAAGGTTTGCATAAGCCCTATTGACTTCCTAATCCATTACTCAACCTATTTTCCTCCATTGGTCATATCATCTCCTGTTCTATCTCCTCCACACGTAACAACTACAATTATTGGTCCTTCAATTCATTTTTTGGTTGATATCTTCTGCACATTATAATTTTGATTCTGGTTTTGTTTATCATTGGCCTGCCATTTCACAACTAGTTGAGGACAATATTCTGTCACATGATCCAATGATCTGTAGTATTTGCATGTTGTACATGGATTCAGAGAGTCGAGGGCCAAGTGTCCTGGTTGATTACAATTATAACATATTATTTGTCCTCTTCCTCTACCAAAAGTTCCTCTTCGTAGACCTCTACCAAAGTTTCCTCTATTCCCTAGATTGAAACCTCTTTGATTATTGTATTGTGTCCCACCCCCTTTTGTTGTATCATTATCCTATTGAATCATGTACATATTTGATGTGCATTCCCTCATCAATTAAAACACACAAAAAACCTTCTCTTCATGTCCCACAGACTTGCAAAAACTAAAAAACAAGTTCCTTGGTGTACTCTAGTAATTATGTAGTATTGGACACTCAGTGGGATGATGGCCCCATTTCTTACATATCTCGCAATAACCTCCTCCTGGTAATGGATTTGGCACTCCAGTTTCCAAATACTGCTCAAATGTTGGGCATTCATCCTTGTGATGGCCTTCATTCCTGCACTTGGTACACCAAACTTGTTCTCGTTTCTCCTTCTCTTTTGTAAGTTCTACCAGTTGAATCATCAACACAACCAACTATGTTTGAACTTGTACCATTCCTCCACTGTCTCCTACAAGAGATGATTCTGATTTCTAGCCCCTCGGGCTGTGACACAACCTTTTATTGAACCAATGGCCTGCAAATGTGTGGTAGAATCCATGCAATAAACCATTCTTGATGTTGTTGATCTGAGATCTGGAATGTCAGTATACCCATCACATCCTTAAATATCTAATTGAAATCCCATACCGATTATGTTTGTACCTATTTAATATCCTTCATTTCTATGATGTACTGCGACTCTGAATTTGGCTTCTTGAACTCTTTCAACAATGCTTGCCTTATCTCTACCAAAGTCCTGGCCTGTCCTATAGGAATGATACTCTACAACTTCATATACCATATTAGTGCACGACCTATAAACGTTGTCACTAATTGCACAATCTTCACAACCTCATCCTGTACGTTTTTAGCGACCCAAATTATTTTCCAGATAAATAGATGTTGTTATGGGTCCTTTGACCCCACTCCCTCGAACACATGAAGCCTAAGAGTATTATCTACCCCTACCATGTTGCTTTGTGTAGTCCCTCCTCTTAGTAATGTCGGATGACATTGATTTTGACTCTGACTCTGCGCACTACTTCCATTGTTTTGACTACTACTACTCTACCCTCCTTGGCTAACTACAATGAATTTTGACAAGTCTTCATCTGTTATCTCAAATTTTGCCGATGCACATAGGGTCGTGGATTCGACATAGGACTTAGTCTGAGTAGGAATTAAGGGTTCTTCTATTAATAGACTGGAATGGAACTCCTTTTCTTCTCCTCCAATATATGATATCTCCACGATTCAGACTATTGCACAAGGTTCTCTCCCCTTTGGCTCACTGTGCGACTCTTATTTCCCAGCCCCAATCTTTTGCCTCTTGTACCTCCCTTCATGCTATAATCCAAACTTGTATTCTTCCTCAGGTATACCCTCTTCTGGCATCCTCAATCCCTTCCCTACTTCTTCATCTCTTCCTTCATTCTCTCATGTTATCAACTATCCTCTTGTCATCTCTTGGTTCCCCTACGTGCGTGAACCCCTTTAGCAGTCAGATTGCATTATCATCACACACTTTTCATATAACGGCATCTTTATCCACATACCTAGTGATTTCAATAACCTTCTGTACAAACCCTTGAAAAAGTCACTTTCTGCAACATTGTATGATTGGGTACAATCTATTGCAAATTCTGTAATATATCCTCCTAGTATGTTATCCAACCAGAAATCAACTGCACTAGTAGTTGGGTTACTTACGAAATTCAATTGTCTTACCAACTCAAGAGTCCAATTCCTCGGCGCTTCATTTACGTACCTCCAAGTATTCTCCACTAATATTTCTAGCCACTCAGTTAGAATAACTAGAAACTCTCCAAAGAAAATTTCATGCAGTTCTGTATACACATACCTTTGCATCCACTGCTTGTCACTCATCCAAGGATTCTTGTTCTCTTTTCGAGAAAAATCACATTCCTTTCTCTCCAACCATTTTGATATCTCCTTCATATTCGGCCTCCAAAACATTCCCTTAATCCCAAATTCCGGGTCCCGACAACAAAACCATTTGTTGGCGTTGCGTGCAGTTGTAAGACCCTAGGTTCAAGATTATATTTTGACCAAAAAAACTCACCAGACATTGACCCTTTTGGCATCACCTGTTTGTGCAGATGAAGTATCACTTGAGGTATCTATTGGGACTATAGAAACCAGGTTTCTGCAACGTTAAGGAGATGGGAGGTTATATTCCTATTAATTCTGACTTAACTATTTACGTGCATGCTATTCTACAAAGGTTCTTCTTCCATTACTTATCCATAATTATATTCATATTACCATTCTATTTCCAATTATAATATAATTTCATTATTGTCACCATCCAACCTCTTGTGCTATAATCACATGTAAAGAAAATATACTCGAACATGCATTCAACAGATTTCCTAAGCAAAACCACATAAAAAGACACAGACTCAGTATCATCTTTTTAGCATTCATTTATTGATTCTTCTCTTCAACAAACTTTCACATTCAAGAACTCAAGAACCCCACATAACAAATTCTATAATATTGCTTGATAACAATCATATATAGGAACCCCATAAGAATAAAAACCAAAGGAACCCATATTCTCCCAACCCGTTACATATTTATACAAAAATCTAGGGCTAAAAACCCTAATATGTTCATATAAAAAATACCCCATTACAATGCATTCTTTCCTTATATAACTGGTTGTTCAGGTTTCTTTTCTATCTGTATGTTTCTTTCTGCTATTCTTCCATTTATGGAATGTCGAGTTGTCATCCTTCTGTCATGCTTTATTCTCTCGCTCTATCCTCTATTGGATTTATTTTTTTGTTTTCTTTATTCTCCTATCTGTGCGTTGTCTTCCTTCTACGCACTGTCCTCTTGGATGCGCCTTAGCTGCATGCTCCCTAACTTTCCTTTTAGTTCCATGCACTTTTCCTCTACTTAGGATTTTTCTCCAAACTGTATCGAAAACTGCAAAACTATCTCCAAAGCTACATGTCCAACATTCTTCATACTTTGTCAGTCCCCTTATACACTTTTTGGGGCATCCCTACTGACATATTTTGCAAATTATTTTGTACATCATTTTTAATATTGCTAATCTTCCTAAAACCGTTCTTTTTTATTGTCAAAAAAATAAAAATCAATTAATATTGCTATGAGGTAAATATATTGTATTACATGAATACTATCTAATTTGGTAATATATAGGAGTAGTATATACATATAAAAAATAAATTATTTTTAGCAAGAATACCTTATCAATGTTTCTTTTATGTTGTTTTATGTTTTTACTATTTGAAGTCTCACAAGTCTCATTGACCATTTCTCCAGATATAGTTGTCACATAAGTGCAATAATATGGTTTGTGCATTCATTAGTTTGAAATTTGTATTACAAGTGAAAAAGTATGTCTAAACATTCTTTCCACCAATTATCATATTTCCTTATAAAAGGATTTTCCCATTTCATTAACTTCCAGCTCCACTCCAAATGAATCGAGAACCAATTCATCATCATTTATATCCTTCGTAATGTTTTTTCCACAAGCATGGTTAACACAACCCTCCCATGACTCTAGGTTTCAAAGGATACATGATGGGAAAAACATCCACCCCTCCTGATAGAACTAAGGTAAAATAGGGTAAAATAATCCCTACACATAAGATATTGAGGCAGGTGCCTATAATCCCAAGTACTCAAAGGATATTTCATTGTGAGGAATTAGCCATGTTGTAAGGGTGGCACACCTCACATGAAAGTGAGCCTAGAGTTATGAAAATATCGATCTATTTAATATCCATGAAGGATATAGAGGATACATGGCCTCAGAAATTCAAGTATGAAATACAATCCCTGTGAATGAGGATAACTATGGATGGAGTTAACTCGTAACCCTCCAAAAAACCAACTATTATGTCTAGTTGGTGGTAGTCATTAAAGAAATTATTTTTTCATGGTTTTCCATGAATAATGAATATCTTATGTTAGATCTTCTAGTTCAAAGTAGAATATCAATCAAGAGGATGGATGTCTACCTCCAAACATTGATTGATTAATTGAAGAATTTATGAGAAGGTGTGTAGGTACATGATGTATCAAGATCCATTATGTAGAGAGGTACTTTATGTTTTATGGGTTATGTGTGTACACCACACATGATTATCCAAGACTAGGATTTTTCTCTAGTAATCATGTTAATTGATTACTTTATATATATTGTGTTATTTGACATATTTTTTGTTCCACTTTACATCTTTGCACTAATTTGTTCTTTATACAATAACATTGCAGGTCTTGTGACAAAAGAGTATCATTTATGTAAATGTTGTAGACCTTCTATATAGGTTTGGTGGTCTGAATACCTCTGAAAACCAATTTATGATTTCTCAAGAATTTTCCTCCCAAACTTGTATCACCCTTATAGAATTGCATCAATCACTTTCAATGGAATATTTGAGAGAACCACTAGACCTAAAACAATGAAACCCAAAGACTTGATTATGGAATATTAAATAGATAAGGAGAAGAAAATGTCATTTTTTTTAGTCAAATGGGGAACCTATGCTTGATGATCTCGAGTTTTTTGACACTAACATGGATAAAATGCCCATTGGGATGAAAATAAAATTTTCATTTTAAGAGCTTCCATAATGGTAACATATTAAGGTTGATTTCTGACTAAATTCGATGTATTTATTGAAAAATGTTTCATTTTCTTTATAGTGGCACACATCATCCAAAAAAATCACACACTAAGTGTTATAAGGAGAGATCTTATGGCTTTGAAAACTAAAAGGAAACATTTTCCACAAAAAATGAGTAGAAGAGAGGTGGGTGTTGGGTATGCATTATATTCTTTACATGATTAGTCCCACACATTTTAAAGTTGTTCCAGGCACAACAAGAGGGTCACAGGGGGGCAGAGCCCCTGAGAATTTTTTTTTGTGTTGTTTTCTGGTTCATTTTTGGCCTATTTTTGGTCTTTTACGAACAATGGTTTTTTGGTCAATTATAATGTAATTCCGGTCAATGAATCTAATCTGGGTCAACATATTAGGGTTTTGGATGTTGCAGGATACCAAATATGTTGTATTGTAATGGTGAAGATAATACAATGAGAGTTAGAGGTGTGGCTTTAAACATTTGTTGGTTTTCCCAATTAAGGGTTTCCAAAGTAAATTCCTAAGTATTATGTGTGATTGCTATTGTTTTCTTTATATTTTATAAAGAATTTGTATGTGCATTGCTATATTGTAAAGGTTTAAAACCTACAATGGGTCACTTATGATCTTTTAAAGAAGGTGATGTGCCATGGAAATTTGAAGAAAAATGATCTTATCTCTAGCAAAGGGTGTTATATTGGGTTTGAAGGATCCTTATTTATACATGTCATATCTACACTATTGCTTCACCATAGAGGGGGTTTAAATCACATGGCCTACCTGAACCTTCTATGGGTATGTGGATTTCATTCTTTCATGTGGTAAAACCCCTACGGGGAAACATCCACGGCCCCATCCAACGCGACCACTTGGAGCAGTTTATTAATGCAAAGAAAAAGATTACAGAGAGATTTTACAAGAGAGTTTCTCACAATCGATCATCGGCAAATGACCCTCCATGCTCTTTAAATAGAGATCATGGACCAATCAGGTGATAAGCCACAGATCAATGGCCGTTAAGATCGAGGAGAGTATGAACCGTTGGATCACTCTATGTCGGGAACATATCGTGACCGTCGGATTTCCTAACTACAAATGCATACTAATGCATACTAAAGAAACACAATTTTACCTAACGACATATTAGACCAAGTAGATCTTAACTAACTCCTAAGTGTCTAAATATCCTAACATCCCCCCTTAAGAAAAACTTGGGATATGATTGAAGGATTTACAATAATGACACAATAGGAGAAGGAAGGAGGCATTAGAGTGTTGATACTAAGAGGGGGGTGAATCAGTATCCAGTACAATTTAAAAACCTTTTTCAACTTATATTTAAACCATTCAATTATATCCAATGAGAAATGAACAATAGTATAAGAGTTACACCAATACACCACAATACACCATGCACAATATATGAGAAATAATCAATAGTTTTTGTTCAAGGGAAGTAATGACTTCCAAAGGAAGCTACAGCTTCCAAATGTAAAGGGAGGGATAAACATCCAAGAGGAAGATACAATCCTCCAATATCAAGAGATGTTTGAACTCTCTATCCTTGCCCCTTCCTTCCACCCAAGAATATATGAGAGATAATAAAACTTTACATTAAATCATCACTATCAACCAATCATCATATAGAACATGATAATGCTTTCTGAGACTTCTTCAATTTCTGAAATTATTCAATTCTTGGAGTACTCTGATCCTGTAGATAATGTTACTCAATGTATTCTCTGAAACTCGTCTAATTTTCACTCCTTGAATCCTCCCCAAAAAGAGGTTATAGAAAGAATGGTAGACTTTATTCAATTCTGGTTTGTTCAGAAGACCCAACTTATACAGCATGCCCCATGCTCAATATTTAACATCTGATTCTAAAACTTGCACACAAGAAACTACAGTCCGTACTCTTTCCAATGGAAGTGGTCCCACTAAATTTGGAGTCTGTATGAAAAAGTTATGACTATTTACCTAGAAAACCTGTTTATTGACTAGTTTCAGGACTGGTCACAAACACTATATTCCACAGAGTGTATCTCCATAATTATAGAGAATCAAGAGCTGAGATTTTTACCAGAGGTACCTTGATATGTCTTCTCAATACCCTAGCGATTTCACCATCTGAATCGTTCTAGAAAAAACGTTATAGAAAAAATGGTAAGATGACCTGAAAATAACATACCTTAGAACACATCACCAAAAGACTTCATCCTCCCTTGAAATCCGACCTTATTTTACTTATTCTTCCCTCTGAAATTCGACTTGTATCAAATGAATGTATAATGATATTTATTTATACCATTTATGTCACTTCCTTTTAACATTAGGGCCGACCTGACACTTTCTTATTTTGTAATTATTTTCTTTAATTATTTTCAGGGCCTACATGTACTTCCTTTTTCAATTCACTTTGTCATCTTCAAAAATTCCTTTCTCCTCAACCATGAGGATCCATGTGACGTGTCACATACCACCGGAAACAACATGATGTATACTATCCATTCATGGGTGTTTTATATGCATGTGCATTTTCCTTTATGTCCAAATACCTTTATCAATCTTGCAGTCCAAAACCCATGACTAGGGTTGACATCAATGACAACAATCAATCTTCCAACAATCTCCCCCTTTGTCATTGATGGCAACACTCATGCTTCCCCTATCATCATGATCCCAATTT
>ML782992.1:559781-589215 GCA_009831015.1 Picea engelmannii
TTTGAGTGTTTTAAACTTAGATAGATAGTCTCCAAGGAAAGAAAAATCACTTGGACTCAAGGTCAATATTTGATTTTCTAACTGTTGTGCTCGAATAATATTGAGTTTACCAAACACAGATTCAATCTTGTCCCAAGCTGCTTCAGGGTCATCAATTCCTTGAAGATGGTACCTTAGATCGGGAAATATGGACATTCCAATTAGTCCACGTGCTTCGTCATTCCTATTATCCCATTTGGCTTTCTTATCATCATCAATGGGGGTTGTTTCCGTTCCCATGGTAATATGATACAGGTCTTTACTTCTTAATAAATCTTCCATATGGGATCTCCATTCGAAGTAGTTGTTGTTGGTAAGCATGACAGTACTTGTAGAAGCCATATTAAATATGTAGATAATGTAGATTTAAAAACTGAAACTAATGATCTGGATGGAAATATCTCGAAAAGTTGTGTGGTTTTAAAAAAAACATCACTTAAAACGGACTTCCGATGTAAGAGTTATGCCCCTTTTAAAAAGGGCATAAACGGTAACCAAATAACCACGTGATAGTGTAAGCTACTTTATGAAGTGACCCACTTTTATAAAGAGAAGTGGGGATCACTTTTATAATGAGGTTACTTTATAACAGAAAAGTTACATGCAAAATAACTCTAAAATAAAATATAAAGCTACTTATAGTGATTCACTTTTATACTTGAAGTGAAATGCACTTTACAATTTATAGCATGAACTTTTTTTAAAAAAAGGTAACAAAAGAGAGACTTGAACTCAAGACCTCTTACTTAATAAGGCAAGTTTTAACAAAATGGTCTAGCAAAACATATTGTAATGTTCAGAAGGAGGATTGGGGGTGTTGTTGTTGTTGTTGTTGTTGTTGAAGACGGCCTTGGAGAGCATGCTAAAAAAAAAACTCTTTTCACACAAGAAAAAAATTTCCCTTCTCGATGACAACAAAGGTTAGATCTAGGTTAGCTTACCCGGAAGATGCACCTTTTCCTATCTGTTTCTGATTTGCCAAGATCGCACAGGGCGAAGGGCAAAGAGAATACGCAGATCTAAAAGAGTAGCAACCCTAAAATAAAAAATACAAACCGAAATAAAATCAAAACTTTGCAATTTTAAAAAAAAAAAGCGTATTCAGACTTTATACCTCCGGATTTGACTGTAATGGTCGTATCTTGGGAAAAAAGAAACCTTTTCGAGTGAAATGAAAAGTGTTCTTGAATGAAATGAGTGCTCCGAACGTAATGGAACAATCCTCTCATCCCATAAATGTATGAAAATGCCAGAAAATGGAGATGAGGCAACTCGGCTTCACGATCTTGATCTACAACAGGAGCGGGTCTTCAAACAGGCTCTGATACCATGTTAGGATATTTAGACACTTAGGATTTAGTTAAGATCTAATTGGTCTAATATGTAGTTAGGTAAAAGTGTGTTTCTTTAGTATGCATTAGTATGCATTTGTAGTTAGGAAATCCGACAGTGACGATATGTTCCCGACATAGAGTGATCTGACTGTTCATACTCTCCTCGATATTAATGGCCATTGATCCATGGCTTAACACCCAATTGGTCCATGATCTCTATTTAAAGAGCATGGAGGGTCATTTTCCGATGATCGATTGTGAGAAACTCTCTTGTAAAATCTCTCTGTAATCTTTTTCTTTGCATTAATAAACTGCTCCAAGTGGCTGCGTTGGATGGGGCCGTGGATGTTTTCACGTGGTAAAACCCCTACGGGGAAACATCCATGGCCCCGACCAACGTGGCCACTTGGAGAAGTTTATTAATGCAAAGAAAAATATTACAGAGAGATTTTACAAGAGAGTTTCTCACAATCGATCATCGACAAATGACCTTCCATGCTCTTTAAATAGAGATCATGGACCAATCGAGTGTTAAGCCATGGATCAATGGCCATTAAGATCGAGGAGAGTATGAATTGTCGGATCACTCTATGTCGGGAATATATCATGACCGTCGGATTTCCTAACTACAAATGCATACTAATGCATACTAAAGAAACACACTTTTACCTAACGACATATTAGACCAAGTAGATCTTAACTAACTCCTAAGTGTCTAAATATCCTAACATATGTGGATTGCATGCAACTTTTTCCTAATTCTAATTTTATATGGTATACACTTATATTCTCATGCTTTGTTTGATTTTGTTCATATCTAATTTGAAGTGTCCTTATCCTTTGCTCATGCATAGTTGTGAGAATTGATACTTCCACTTGTTAAGTTTTGAGATATTATTAGGTTTCATTTCAATTTACTAGATAACAATATCATAGGTAGGATCACTGAGAGAAACACAATCACAAGATACACACCATTTATCATGGGAAACCCTCACGGGGGAGAAAACCCATAAAAAACTTCCTTAATATAGATAACCAATACAATGCCAAGACAATAAACCAAAACACTAGATAATATCCAACAATGAGCAATGTGCATATCTCTTCCTTCTTCTCCCAACTGCAACTACCAAAATTGTGCACTTGATGAGTGAATGAGTGAGTGAGATAATGAGGCACTGGATTCCTTTATTTATACTAGCTAGTAGGTGCTGGAAAGGTGTCTCTTCACTGGGCAGGGCCGACTTGTCTTATTAGTGGTTAAAACCACTTTAATTAGGCCTGGGGGGCGACTTCTTAATTTGTGTTGGGATCTAAAGATGTCCTAAAAACAACCTTAGTCTGACATTAATTTACCAACCGAGGATTCATCTTTTCTTTCAAGAATATCGACGAAGTCTATGCAGATAGTTGTAGAGGCTAAATCGTTTAGTTAAAACAAATATGAGTTTATCAATAGTCAAGTCCTCACACATTCATTAAAAACTCTGAAACTAAGAACTCACTCAACAGAATTGTAATCTAATCACTAACACACTGAGAATCAAAGACACTAATTAATTTTCCGAATTCATCTAACTAAGAAACAATAATTTAACCTATGAAAACACTTAATGAATCAATCTATCAATGATTATTTAACATGATGGAAAATAACAACGAATTACTATAAAATTAAGAAGGAACAACAAATGTGAATTTAAGCAAAAGGAACGGAAAATGAAAATTTAATAAAAGGAACAACGTATGAGAAAATGAGAGGAAATCTCAAGAAATAAACTAACATCAATGGGAAATGGAACAACAATCAATAAACTTCAAATGAAACATCTATCCTCTGTAATTGAATAACATAACCAATTTATAGGAGAATCAATACACTCATGAATTTATCTTAACTGTTGCAAGGAAATTCAAATCACAAAACTAAAATAGAATTGATATGATTACAAATGAAATAGTAACTCCTTCGGACTGGGCCCATAATCTTCAAAAGATACTGCTGCTAAAAACTCATTATGCAAAAATGATTAAAACGCTCAAGGCTTTCATTAATTCCATAACTGGTAAATCATTTACAATGGACTGCTTGTACAAAGCAATTCAAAGATCTGAATGTTTGATTCAATTTCTTGGGTATCTCTCTATTGTTCATCATCCTCTATATATTACAATGATATGAGTAAATTAAGCTATCCTAGGGATCGAGAGATCCTCATGATTGCTTTTACTATTTATAAATATTACAAAATAAAGAGTCAATCTTCTTCTAAACCGCTTTATGCCCGATTCCTTTGATCTTCAACAACTTATGTATCTTCAGGATCTGTTTAGTTATCTTGAGGTAATAAAAATTTTCCATTTTCTACAATTAAATTAGACAATTCAAACCGAAATTCATAAATTATCTAATATCACTCAATAACATTTCTAGAAGACTTTTTAATCATTTTCTTTTGTAATTACTTCTAATTAATAGAAACCTCAATCAAGAATATATCACAAACCATGGTAATAAGGGGAATATTTGTACCTTTTTCACAACTCAACATACCCCCCAACTTATCTTTTTGCATGTCTTCATGCAAGGAGATAATTTACATGTAAAGCAGTGGTACTGAAGGGAGGAGAGGTCTTTTCTCCAGGTCTCCTGAACCCATGCTTGCCTTTAAGCACTTCAAAAGAAACATCTTCCTCCTTTTTACAAAGTTCATAATTACTCTGATAACCCTCCGGAGGATACCAAATAATGGGAGGACTGAACCTACATACAATCCAAGTAGGTCCTTCATCTAGAATCATTCTGGCATACCTCTCTAACCTGAAGGTGTCTGCGTGAAAATTTATAAAACCAAAGGGTTCCTTGTTCTTGACTTCATTTGAGGAGACATCCCATCTTAGTTTGGTAGCAGAAATGGCTTCTTCTTTAAGCTCTCTAAAATATTGTAGACCTGAATGTATAACATGTTTATGGATGGGAGATAAAGATTCTACAACATTCTCCCTCTTCATGAATGTTCTGCGTTGCATAATGGTTTTAAGGGTTTTAGGAGTTTCCCCTATGATCCATAGGTCTAGCCCAGTCTCCCTTTTCATGAAAACTTTGTGTGCTTTAGCCCACCTGGTTTGGTTTTTGGAAAAGGAAAAAAATGCTTGAAACTGTATGTCCACATTGAAAGGAATGAGGTTCTCGTTTCTGTTTTCTCCTAGGATGAAGTTGTGAAGGTATAGTTCACACATAAAGTATTGAACTCCATCCTCTTGTTCTCTAAAACATGAAACAAAATCAGAAACAGTGGTAAAATCAAAAGTTTTTCCTGCTCTAAAAGATTTTATTCTCAGCATCAGATAACGTTCTAATAGAAATAAGGTGTAATTAGTAGCAGGGGCCCTGCAATCTACTATATCAGAATAAATAGAGAAAATTTCTTTGATTTTCCCCAAAGCTCCATCTAACTAGCCATGTACTTTCTTCACCTTTCCTTGAGCTTTGTTGAGCTCAAAAAAGGTCTCATTCTCTATTGCTGACATGGCTTTAAGTTGTTTGACAACTCTCTGATGTTATGCCATTGTTACCATTTCACTTCTGCATTGAGTTAGGGTTTGTTGGGATTGCACCAATTCTGCTTCCAACCTGCTAATGATGGCATCCTGTTCAGGGAACAGAGATGATTATTCAGTCTGAACAATTGTCTCTATTGTTGTTGGATCATTTTTCTGTGTTTCTATTTCAATGGTTTCCAAAGGAGCAGGAAGATATGTAGGAAACACTCCTTCAATTTAAACAACTGTTTCTTCTGTGGCTGGAACCTCAGTCTGAGTTTCTATTTCAGTTGTTTCCAAAGGAGCATGCAATTCTGTTTGTGTTCCAACAAAATTGGCGTGGACTGTTCTTCTGGGAAGTGGATTGCTTCCCTGTACTCTAGGCCTCTTAAATTTCTTCTTCTCATGGGCTTTATCAGCCTGTTCCAACTGCTTCCTAAGTTTTCGAATTATTTCTTTTAATCGACCAACTTTTTGTTTTAACACTTTTATCCTCTTAACCCTTTTCCTCAATATCTTGTTTTCATGTTTTAATTTTCTAATTTTATTTTTCCCTTTGCCTGATGTTTTCTTCTGTCTATGGGGAATTTCGAGGTCTTCCCCACCTTGATCAACTGGTGACTGCTCCCATGTTTCTTCTGGGTGCTCTGTTTTTTCTAAAGGATTGTTTACCTCAATGTGAGGTTCTGACTGTTTTGTTCCTTCAGGAGATGGCATCTCCATATCAGGAAAATACAAGACAGTGTTTGAATGGGAGGAAGTTGGTGCTTGAGGTTCTCCAGACCTATCTATGTCTTCAGTGATTGATGTCCCTAAATTTCCCAGTACTTGAGCCATCTCTACTTCATAACTTCTGAAAAAATGTTCTGCAAGGATTTCAAGTGATGGTTGCTCTGTCTGTGCATTTTCCTGAGTGTTCTCATGTGAGGGTTGTTCTATCTGTACAATTTCCTAAGTTTATTCAGGTTGTAATGTCTTTTTACTCCTTCTTTTCACAGTGGAGGTTTCAGGAACAACAATTGTTCTTTTTCTCTTCTGCTTTGATGTTTCTGCCTGTATGGTCTGAGTTTTTTCTAGCTGGATGGTGTCTGCTTCAATTTCAGGCTGGGGTAATGGAAATTCCATTTGGGAATTGTCTCCTCCTACCTGGGCTACCTCAATTCCCTGTGGGGGATTTTCATGGTGCATTTCGGGTTGTTCAATTTGTAGGGGCATATCGAGCTCAATTAAATATCCCCAAGTTATTTTTGTTTGGCTCAAGGCCTTGTTTACTATTAATTTTACTAGTCCATGGTGACTAATTATATTGACAGGGCCTTTGGCCTTCTGGGTCCTTGCAACAACTTCATGCAACATGGCATTTAGAAAAAATGGCAAATTTTTTACTGACCTCTGTTTTAGTGTTGCTAGCAGTTTGAGGTGGTGCGGTCTCACCACATCGTATCTACCATCACATGTGATATAAACTAAATTAATCCTTCTATCTCCCTCCATGGATCGCTAAGAGAAACGAGGTTGAGTAATTTCCCTTTTTTTTTGAGTTCTTCTCTTGGTTCTGCAAAGGACTTCACATCCTCCTTGAGTGTTATGTATTTCTCGGCCCACTGTGTGCCTTCATTTGGGAGGCCTGTTACCTCCTCTATGATATCCTCAGTGACCGAAATTTGTATGTCTTGAATCACCGAGACTCCCCTCTGTAAGTTATGGAAAAATGCTAGCGTGATATTTATGTCATATCCCTGCAATCTGTTGAAATATTCTGTCCACCCCAGACGATGTAAAATTTTCCTTGCTTGGTCGGTTACTTGCAGCAATGTGGGCTCTCAATGGTTGCTTCAACTGCCCATGTTTTCTGCAAACAAGTCAGCACAATTATCGTTCCTGGCTGCAAGTTAGTTAGACTAGCTTGTGAGAAAATATTACCAGAAATGGTAAAAATCATAGAACAACAAATGTATATAGAAATGTGAATTTTTCCATTCATTGTAATCATTATGATCTATTGATAAATGTGCAGAATATCCACCCCCTGATAAATTAAAAGGTCGATCTCGACCGTCGATATGTGTGAGTGTAATGATGGCAGGTAGTTCAAGTGAGGGGTAATTACTACGCCGTCGCCACCGCTGGGAGAACAATCATTAATAACCTTCAAAAGAACTTTAACAGAAATCATGAAAAATAATCACTCTTTTGTGGGAAATACACGTTCAAATACCTATATTCAAAAAATGTTTTAAGGAAAAAGATTCTGAGTAATCTAAATTTGTTCACGTTTTATAAATATTCCACATATCATAACTTTGTTACTTTCCCTCGTGTTAAATATAACCAGAATGATAGCCTCTTTTTTAAGAAAGGAAGTCTAGGAACACACAAAAAAACTTTAGCGTATTTAAAGTAAGCTTCCATACCACAGGTAGAGCCACTGCTGCCAGCAGGATTCCATAGCCTCGACAGGGTTTCCTTTTAATCCATATATGAGCCTATATCCTTAATAAATAGTTTGAATCATTTTTTCCCAAAAAGACCACTATCCTAGTTTGGTAGCCAGATAACGATGATGCCACTCACTAGATTGTAACCTAAGTGAACAAGCCGACTCGTGATGAGACCTCTTGTCCTTTGATGAAAAAATGCCAAAGGCCATTTCCATGGTGTGGTAGCCATAGTGGGAATTCCACTTATGTTATTATCTTATGATCGTGGTAGGTTTTCTCATGATGAGACCCCCTATCCTTTGTGGGAGAAGTTTATTTTCCTTTTTTATATTTAATTTTTTTTTTTAGGCTTTATTAAGGGAGGCTCATCTACTCCTTAAGAGTGTGGGATGGCGTAAGAAGTGTAAGAATTCCAAGTAAAATGTGCCTTAGACCCCTTATTATGATTTGAAGGAAAATTATCATTCAAGTATATGTATATATATAGGGGAAATAAACGAATTATGGTGGTTAAGGATTATGAATAATATTAAGATAATTCAAAGAAATCAATCCAATTTTTTTTTTGATAAGGTATGCTAGATAGTCCACAAAACAAAATGACAAATCGTTACTATGATAATTAGAAGTGGTGCTGAAAATTAGTTAGTGAAGTTCGTACCCAAAGGAGTGGCTAAACATATCATAAGGACGTGTTGTTGGTGAAAAATCATTATTTTTAAAGGAAAGGAACAACAACAGGAACACTTGCAAAAAGGAACAACAACTATTTCTTTTCGAATGAACAACGCTACTCGAAAAGAAGGGATGGAAATCACGACAAAGGGAACAACAATTGTTCTATTCGAATGAACGATACGACTCGCAAAAGGGAAGGACACTTGCAACAAAGGAATGACAGTTGTTCCGTTCAAATGAACGACACTACCCGCAAAGAGAACATCAATCGCAACAAAGCGAACAACAATCATTACGTTCAAATGAATGACACTACCCGCAAAGGGAACAACAATCACAACAATGCTCGAAGCATTGGATGGTTTCTTAGTGTCATGCATTCATTTTCTATTTATTATACCTATGCATTCTTTTAGTGCAATTGCCTGACTTTTTGTTGTGGAACATGACATATTCATTTCCTGTGTAAAACACGATTTATATTCGATGGATTTTTCAAAGTGAGACAGGAGCAATTTGAAGTTTGAATAAGGAACAAAAAAGAGTGCTAATTATATTCATTACAATCATCTTTTCTGGTTTTTGTTCTCAAAATTTTCTTATAACGACTTTCCTAGGAAGTAAAAAAAATCAATCAAATCTTTAAAGAAAACCACATACAATATGTATAGTGCTTGAAGAAAAAAAATTTCATGGAACTAAAGCTACCGGGTTACCTTCCCAACCAACTAAAATTTGAACAGTAGGATCATTACTTACTTCTTGGCAAAATGATTCTTTTGAAAGTGGCCGATGGTAGAGTCGTAGCCGATGTCCATTTATCAGAAAAGGAGAACCAGACCCGTCGATGGTAACTAAAGTGACAGTTCTATTATCATGAACTTCATTGATTTTGTATGGTCCCAACCACCTTGTCTGCAATTTTCCAGGAAAATCCTGAAATTTGGAATCATAGAGAAGCACCCAATCACCTTTCTGGAAGGATTTCTTCTTGATATGCTTATCGTGCCATCTAGCTCTCTGCTGCTGAATAAAAAATGTACACTGAAGGGAGAACATGTGTGCTTCATATAACTCATTGAGCTACTGTAAGCGTTGTAAGTGTCCCTCCGTAAGATCCAGTCCAATTTCCAGGGCCATTCTTAGAGTCTTGATCTCAAATTCAATTGGAAAAATAGGTTCTTTGCCAAAGACTATATGATAAGGAGAGTAGCCAGTAGTGTTACGCCGTGTTGTGAGATAGGCCCATAAGGAATTTGGAAGATCGACTGCCCAATTTCGATGGTTTGTTGAGACTATTTTTGTCAAGATTGCCTCCAAGACTTTATTGGTTCTTTCCACTTGTCTGTTTTCATGTGGGTGGTAAGGGGAGGTAACTCTGTGTTTAATGTGATAATTGCGTAGAGTTGCCGTGATTTTATGGGATGTAAATTGTGACCCTCCGTCAACGATTATGTCCCTGGGTAATCCATAGCATACAAATAATTCAAAGAGAAACTTAATGACTGATTCCTCAGTTGCATTTGGCAAGGCCACTACTTCTACCCATTTGGTCATATAGTTTGTTGCAACTAGTATATAAAATTTTTGGTTTGATTTTGGGTTGAAGGGGCCAACAAAATCCAGTGCCCATATCTCGGAAGGTTCTGCCACCACTTGTTCTTGTAGGGGAATTTCATCAGCTTGGCCTGGTCGACCCATCCTCTGACAGCTGTCGCAAGCCTGGACATACTTCTTTGCATCTTTAAATATTGAGGGTCAATAATAGCCCATCTGTAAACCCTTATGCCCAGTTCTGTGGTCTGAAAAATGTCTGCCACAGGGTTCATCATGACCCACCTTCAAGACATCATAAATTTCATCATCTCTGACGCATATTTGGATCTAAAGATCAGACCCCGTGTGGAAAAGATATCCACCAATCCAAGTGAACCGTGCACTGCGCTGAACAATTAGTTTCCTTTCTCTTTATGATAGGTGTGCTGGTAGTTTCCCACTGCCAGATAATTCACCACATCGGTGTACCAAGGCATCTTAATAGTGACAACGAACAAGTGTTCATCAGGGATTTGGTCTTCAACTGTCAAAGAGTTATTTGTTTTGGGTATGCAAGACAAGAAATCTACAACGAGATTTTCTCTTCCGGGCCGATCCTTGATGGTGATGTTGAATTCCTGCAATAGTAATAACCACCAAGCAACCCATCCATTAGTAATAGGTTTGTTAGCTAAATATTTAATAGCAGAATGATCAATATACAAAATAAGTGGATAACTTGTTATATAGTGGCGAAATTTATTAATAGCATGTATAATGACTACAAATTATTTTTTTGTTACCGTGTAATTTAATTCAGCAGGAGTAAGATTTTTGCTAATAAAATAAATAACATAAGGTTTCTTGTCTTATTCATGTCCAAGGACAACACCTATGGTGATATCCGATACATCTGAAGATATGTGAAATGATAATTTCCAGTTTGGTCCTCTTAGCACCTATGTTGTTGAAGCCAACCTTTTGAGTTATGTAAATGCAACATCACATTTATCAGACCACTGAAATTCCACATTACCAGTAAAAGCATGTAAAGGTGTAGCTATTCTTGAAAATGTTTCTATGAATCTGCGATAATATCTTGCACAACCAAGGAAACTACGTACCTTAGTTTTTGTTCGAGGTGTAGGTAGATTAAGGATTACCTCTATTTTTGTTGGGTCTACCTTGATTCCATCTGTAGAAACATAGTGTCCTAGTACCAAACCTTTAGTCATCATCATATGACATTTCTCATGACTCAAACATAGCCTAGTAGCAATGCATCGTTCCAGTACCTTCTCTAGATTACTTAAATCTTGATCAAAGTCAGTTCCATAAGGGGTGAAATCGTCCATTTAAGCTTCAAGTCCTTCATTAATCAAATCAGAAAATATGCTTAAAATAACTCTTTGGAATGTAGTTGGAGCATTACATAACCCAAAGGGAAATACTCTATATGCGAAGGTACCCCAGGTACATGTAAATGTAGTTTTATACTGGTCTTCCGGAGAAATCAGAATTTGATTATAACCGCTAAAGCCATCTAGGAAGGAGAAAAATTGATTCCCCGCTAAAGTATCAATGACCTGATCAATATAAGGTAGGGGAAAGTGGTCCTTCTGGGTCACATTATTGATTTATCTATAGTCTACACAGATCTGCCACTTTCCATTTTTCTTGGGGACGATTACTAGTGGAGAGACCCATCGACTGTCTGAAATAGGATATATGAAATCTACATCCAATAGTTTCTGTAATTCTTCTTTAACAACGTCCCTGAGATGAGGATTTAATCTTCGTTGGGGATGTCATATGGTATGGTTTTGGCCCTCGACTAAGTTTTGAGTATTCTTGGTCATGTTTGACCTACTTTTGGAACTTCGACATGCTGTCAAAGGCGGAGCACAAGGCGAAGCAGAGATTGTGGGATCTCAATCCCTTTTTAGGGATTTTTGGGTTTTGGGATTATGTAATGGGTATGGGGATGTCGGACCATGGGTTTACCCATGCTTAGGCCCCTTTTTGTAATATATAAATAAAATACTAGGTGATGTAAGAAAGATTCAGTAAGTGACTAGTCAGTTGCAAGTTATGCTAAGTGAAGGTAAGGGTTGTAAGTGCTTTGTGCATGCTGTGTGAAACTTGCAAGGCTGAGTGCAAGTGAATGTAAGGGAATGTATGTAGGCTTTGTGCTGTAACCTAGCTTGGGGAAGGAGGATCTAGAGAAGTGTACGCAAATCTCCTGTCCTATGCAAAGTTGGTTTTGAGGGTCCGTGCAGGTAAGAAGATTGAACAAAGCTAATAAAGAAGAAGAGTTGGTGGACATAGCCCCAGGGTGTGGGTGAACCACATATATCCTGTGTTGTGATTGCTATGTGATTTATGGTTGTTCTCTTATCTATGTGATTGAATGATTACTGCTCTAATATATGCTCAGAAGGATCTGATATGGTAGCTTAGTGTGGGATAATGTGAATGAATGCTAAATCTGATCTATGTTAGTATGATTAATGCTTGGATATATTGGATATGTGTGAATATTATGCTGATTATTTATTAGGGTTTAGTTGTGTTGTAGAATAAGAATGAATATTGATGAGTTATAACTTCTAAGTGCTCTATTAGGGTATTACAATCACAAATCTATGTCCCAGCTAAGGTTGCATACATATGAGTCCTGCAACCACCCCTACCTCTACCTTGGGTGAGACTTCATCTGCTTCACAGATGTTGCTAAAAAGGTCGGTAGTTAGGATTTTGTTGGTGCGATCTTGCAGCATTGAACCCTGGGTCTGCCCGTGTGTCAACAAATGGTTCCGTTGCCGGGACTGAAACTGTGATTGTTGGGAACTGAAGAAGAAGAAGCTTTGTGCAAAGATCAGAATTGAAACTGTGATTTTTGGGAACTGAAAAAGAGAAAAGCTCCGTGCATAGATCTGTTGCCCTAGTACGTAGTACTACTTGACGTGTGAAGCTCTATGCCAAGAAGGAGGGTCATATCTGAAGAAAAGAGGTAAGATATGAAAGCTTTGTGCTCTGATAAAGGTAAAAGTGAGAATTTTTTTATTAAAGAGGTAAGATCTGTAAGATCGGTGCTTTGTTAGAGGTAAGATAAGTGGAAATTTTTGTTTCTATAGTATGGATCTAGGTATGTTTGATAAATTTTGTCCTAGCTTGAAAAGTAGGGAACAACTAGATGAAATAAGGTTTGATATGAGTAGATCTGACAAAAATAGTGAAAGATATGTTATACCTATGCATAGAAAGAATGTTTGGACTAACAAATGGATGCATGATCCTAGAAAGAATTTTTTGCAGGTTAGATACCATGATCCTAGTGCATAGTACAGGAAAGGTTGGGGATCATTTAAAATAAAATGAGGACTAACCCTTTGTTATAGTTGCAGAAGACCGGGACATCTGGCTAAGGGATGCCCTGGTAGAAGACCTAGTTGTC
Source organism: Picea engelmannii (assembly GCA_009831015.1). NCBI lineage: Eukaryota > Viridiplantae > Streptophyta > Pinopsida > Pinales > Pinaceae > Picea > Picea engelmannii. Next base: position 572,813 of record ML782992.1, read on the forward strand.
TTTGTTGTAAAGCTACGGATCATGAAGTTTTGGATTTCCCTAGAATGATTGCTAAGCTTGATAGAATGAATATGAGACAAGAAGACCCTAAGGAAGGTCAAGACACTGAGACCATGGCAGAACCCCAGAAAGAATCATAGGATGTATTGCTACAAATGAAAGAAACCCTAAATGATCACTGAAATATCATCTTATCAGAGATCTTCAAAGAAAAAGAATGCATATAAGAAAGAATAGGAGACTTCGACATTGACTATGTTCTAGATGAAGAAACACAGGTAAATATCATGACAAAAAGAACTTGGGAACCTTTAGGAAAGCCTGCTATGATTCCTTCATTGGGAGGAATAGAATTATTTAAAGGAAAGATGATAACCCTATGTGGAAGACTCACCCAGACATCTATGAGTGCTCATGGAAATTTGACAGAGGAATATTTTGAGATTGTTAAATTTATTGAGAACAACACTCCATTTGCTATATTACTAGGAAAACCTTGGATTGAAAAGGATCAGGCCAGAAGAAAAGAAGAGGAAGTCTTAGAGCAGAAGAAGCAATAATTAAAAGATTTCATGACTAGGAGGATAACACACTTGATTGCAGAATAAGAGAACATATTGAAGCTATTTAGAACCAGAAACTTGGATGTCTAAGTTGAAAGAACACAAGAAGACTCACAGAAGACTAAAGCACCCACTTCAGCTAGAGAAGAAGTATTGGCTGTGAACCCTATGAAAGAATCTCAACAACACGAAGTTACTATGCCAAAAGAAGACAAGAATCAGAATGGAAAGACGCATCCTGAGATGAAGATCATCGGGAAGAAGGATAGAAAACTCAGTAAGAAGAGAGAAAAGGTCAAAAAATTACAGAAGGTTCCAGAGGGAACTTTGCAGAAGGAAAATTTGAAACACTGGAACTTCGTCGAGATATCGAAACAACACTACATGGCACTTCGCCATGGGAAATAAATATAGTCGTTGGAAACATGTATAACTGTTAGAACGACACCTCGAATCATTAGAACAACATTTATGGTTAGAAAGCTCACCATCAGACCATTGGGACCATGCCGTAACAGATAAAATTGCATTAATGAAGACTTCTTGCCCGTTGGAGAGATTCGTTACCTAGTTGTCTACTTATTCCATCGAGCCTTGCATTGAGAACATTTTTTCCAACCATGATTATCTGAGGCCACAGATTAGTTTATTTTGTGCAGTGATCATCGAGCTATCACCATCCATCCCATTGCATTGAGTAGTTTCTCTTCAAACCTGAGATATTCAACCACGAGCGTGTATGTCCGAAGAACTTAGCGCAGTCGAAGAGTCTGTGAAGGAGGTACTCATCGACCTCATGATTAAAAGAGTAATGTCCAAAAGGGTAATGTCTATGGGTGTACAAGCATCATCGACGAGAGGAGTGAAAGCCTCTATGTCGACTTCTTGCGGATCCGGACCACCCCGAATGACAACAAAGAAGAGAACCAAGCACATAGATGACCTAGCGAACACGACACTAATCCCGACCATATTACCTGACTACATCCCACCTCTGGCCAGTATGGTGAGTCATAACAGTGTCCTGAGGGACTTTGATTACACCATGGTTACTGCATACCACCCAAAGGGGATATGTGCAGTTAGAGCGTAGCAAGATAAGATGGTGACGTTGAAGTTCAGAGAATTCAACCTAGGAGACCACAAGAACCATAGTATGCTCGCCCCTTATAAATTCTTGACCAAGACAAAGGGGAAGAACTCGAAAATAATCCCCCAGTCATGGACGATGAACCTCGCGCAGTCCACCCTTTCGAATGTAATGAAGATCCCACATTTTGTAAGGCACCAGGAGGTTAATGCCTATGTTAAGATCCTTCTCTCATGTTGCCATGGTGGCCACTTATGGATAGATCGACGTTTCACAGTCGATTTGACACTGATCCATAGGATCACCGGATTGAGCATGCAAGGACACGACCCATAGGACTTCTATACAGGGAAGGATACAATGCATTAACACATAAGATCAAAGATACATCTGACGATGTTGAGAAGGGGATGCAAGGAAACAAGGTAGCTTCCATACAAAATGATGCAGTACGCCTAGCATGTTAATTAATTGCAGGAAATCACCTTCATCGAGCCCAAGCTAAGAAATACCATGCCACAACAGCCCTGAAGCAAGCCCAAGAAGAAGTGGTAGAACAACACCAGGTTGCACAGAAAGAGAAGGATGACCTTCAAGCCAAGTTTGAAGAAGAGAGAGCGCAGGTCAAGAAAGAAAAAGAATAGTTGCTCGTAGAACAACTAGCAGTCAAAGAAGCAGTCGACGGAGCACTTCACTCTGTGACGGGCTTAGAACCTAAGGAAAAATACCAAGTAGAGAATCAAGTAGCACAACTCGTGGAAGCTATGCAACAACTTCAGTAAAGAATAACAAACTTAGAGCTCCGCATAGTGCCCAACACTCCACAGGATGTGAGGGATCAAAGAGAAGCAACTACTCGAAGCACAATTGAAAGAATCAAGGCCCTCGCCATGGAATGTAAACAACTAAGTGATCGAAGTGCCCAGAATTATGAGCGACTCATTGAGAATCCATAACTGAAGGCACTAGAGTCACAACTCCAGGAGGTGAAGTAGCAAGTAGAAATAGTACAGGCGCAATTGAATCCCCTGTTAGCAGTTGAGAGGATGAAGCGATCCCAAGAATAAATCACTTCTCAACAATAGGTACACACCATTCAGAGAAAAGTCATGGAAGTAAATCAGAAGCTCCAACCTATAAAATATGAGGCTTTCCAACTGTTCGCAGAGATTGAAGGATGAGGAGAAGAACTAGAGAAAGTCGTCACTACAACTGAACAACGTTTAGAGGGACCTGTCAACGAAGCAGTAATCCAAGAGTTCACTGAGCAGGAGGCTGTGGCACAGATATAGGTCGAAGCATCTCGAGGCTTTTGAAGCAGAGATACCCAGACCGGATTGACTCGAGATGAGTCACAGGTGAGTGTTGGGGGCCTGTTGGCCCTTGACCAAGTTTTGAGGATTCTTGGTCATGTTTGACCTACTTTTGGGACTTCAATAGGATGTAGAAGGTGGAGTGCAAGGAGAAGCGGAGATCGCAGGATCTCAACCCCTTTTTAGGGATTTTTGGGTTTTGGTCTTATGTAACAGGTATGGGGATGTCAACCCATGGGTTTACCCATGCTTAGGCCCCTTTTTGTAATATATAAATAGAAGACTAGGCGATGTAAGAAAGAGTTAGTAAGTGACTAGTCAGTTGCAAGTTGTGCTAAGTGCAAGTAAGGGTTGTAAGTGCTTTGTGCATGCTGTGTGAAACTTGTAAGGCTGAGTGAAAGTGACTGTAAGGGAATGTATGTCGGCTTTTTTCTATAACCTAGATCGGGGAAGGAGGATCTAGTGAAGTGTGCGTAGATCTCCTGTCCTATGCGGAGTTGGTTTTGAGGCTCTGTGCATGTAATAAGATTGAACAAAGATAATAAATAAGATGAAGAGTTGGTGGATGTAGCCCCAGGGTGGGGGTGAACCACATATATCCTGTGTTGTGATTGCTATGTTCTTTATTGTTTCTATCTTATCTATGTGATTGAATGCTTACTGCTCTAATATGTGCTCAGAAGGATATGATACAGTAGCTTAGTGCGGGATAATGTGAACGAATGCTAGATCTGATCTATGTTAGTATGCTTAGTGCTTGGATCTATTGGATCTGTGTGAATACTGTGCTAATTATTTATTAGGGTTTAGCTGCGCTATAGACTAAGACTGAATATTGATGAGTTATAACTGCTAAGTGCTCTGTTAAGGTATTATAATCACAAATTTGTGTCCCAACTAAGGTTGCAGACATCTGAGTCCTGCAACCACCGTTGCCTCTACCTCGGGTGAGACTTCATATGCTTCGAAGGTGTTGCCGAAAGGGATGGTAGTTAGGGTTTTGTTGGTGCGTTGTTGTAGCGTTGAACCCTGGGTCTACCCCTGTGCCAACAATTGGGCATATTTTTCAATATAGATATGATGTGTACAGAGTTGGGGATCAATGCCCTTCATGTAGAGATACTCCCAAGAAAAAGCCTGCTGATATTTAGAAAGGATCTGAATCAATTTTTGTTGTTGTTGCTCATTCGGATTAACATTAATATTCAGAAACCTCCCTAGTGCAATTTCGAATAAAATGATTTTATGGACAACAGTAGTGGGAATCTATTGCTCCATGAGTTCTTCCAAAGGATCTCCATGTGCTTCATTAACTATAACAACTTTTAGCATTTGACATGTTGGGTTTCTTATAACAGCTGGGATTTTAATGAAGCTACTGATCACATCATCTTCCAGTTGGTTTTTGAGTCCAAGAGCTACTTCCATTGTGAGAGGAGATCGTAGGTTTTCTTCTGGATATCTAGGTGGTTGCAACTGCTAATGTATAATAGGCAGACTTGGTTTAGCTGGAGGGTACATGATACAGTTCTTCGTAGCATTTCCTCTAGTGATTATCATGTTGCCTGTGTGATATCCTATGTATGCATCTGTTGTTGCTAGCCATGGTCATCCCAATATCAACAGGTGCCCATCGAGTCTACTTCTTGGGTTGATAACGAGGAAATCAGGTGGGTATTCCCAAGAGTTGACTAAAATTTCTATATCTTGTAATGTGCTGATGAGTTTAACCACAGATCTATCAACCAATTCTAACATAATCGAAGTAGGTTCGAAAGAGGTGATACCCAGGACATTACAAGTCTCGATGGTCAGAATGTTAATGGTTGCCCCCAAATCCACTAGTGTATTTAGAAAAAATCAACCCTATATTTGAACTATTACCACATGATTCCCTAGGTCTGCATACTCAAATGGCTCATGCTTGCCTAGAATAAGATCAGAAAAAGTTCCTACCACATGGACAGTTGACAGATTTTTAGTTTTCCTTACGAGATTCTTCCCACATAATTCTTTAATTATTTTTGCATAAATTTGGATGTCTTGTAGAGCCTGTAGGAGTGGGATCTTAACATATAGATTCTTTAGTTCCCCGGCGATATCAGAGTTAGGATATATGAATTGTTTTGCTATCATTAGCCTCTCAGGAAATAGGGGAGGAATTACGTCTTCATCAAGATTATGTTGCTCGACTGTGTTTCCCCCCTGTTGTGCTTCTTCTGTTATGACCACATTTGATGGTTTTATTTCTAGTTGTATATTATTGTCATTCTCCTGTTCTTGGTGAATGTTACTCTCTTTAGAAGAAATTATACGCCCTAACCTCAACCAGAGTTCGTTGCACCCTACAGAGTTGATTCACCCTCAAAATTATTGACAATTTGCACGAGCTGGGCTGGTCTGTTGTTCGGATTCAGGTTGGGTTGAGTTGGTAGTTGAGGGTGCATTTGAGGTTGAGGGTTCTGGGGTAATTGAAGTGGAGATTGAGGATCCATCCCCATGGGTTGGCTGGTCATTCCCATGGGGCGCTGCCAGTTTTGATTCCAATTGGGGGCTTGGGAAGCTGTGTTAGTCCACTGTGAAGGATAGGAGTTATTATTTGAATTATGCCAAGATGGGGTAGGGTATTGCAAGTTAGGCCATGTGGGATTTGCAACTAGTTGATCTAGCCAGGGTGTAGTAGGATATTGTTGGGACTACCAGGTGGGGTTAGCAAATGGTTGGCCCTACCATGTGTTTCCATAATTATGCTACTGATTATATTGCCCAGAAAAGAAAGAAGATGGATCTTGTAGCGTACCTGGGGGATGGGCCTACCATTGGCGACACTGAGCCATCAAATATATTGGTTATGTTTCCTCTTTCTCTTCTTTAAAGACATATTTTAGTCCTGGGAGTGATGGAAATTGCTCTGTCACATGGTCTTTGGCACATATGGCGCAAATATGAACCAAATCCAAGAGACATTCCCTCGGACCATGTTTCCTTCTGCATCAGTGGAAAAATATGGCCAATGACTGTTCCGCTTCTGCTTGTTTCTGCTTAGCCTACAAAACATCCAATTATGTATTCAGAGTACTCAAAATGTCAGTTTTAAAATTTTCTAAAAGATTACCAACTTCTACTCGGGTGACGCTCACACTAGTAATGTTACTACTTCTGGTGATGGGGGCTTGTATTCCTGATCTGGTTCGTGTACTTCCTCGTGAACACCTAATGCACAATTGGACAATGCTATCATATGTTTCTTGATAAATATCACCTTTTCCCATTAAATTCAATGTTTCTACCCATTCATCCTTCATCCTTTTATTAGAGTGGCTTTAAGTACCTCACTTGGTAGTGTACCGCAAGGTGATCTCTGCAATTTATATTGAAACCTTTCAACATATTCTTCTAGTATTTCATTTTCTTTTGCAGTCATCTTAAAGATTTCATCCTTTAAATCCCTAGTGCTATAGTAGTCTTGATATTTCTTAAGGAAGGCTTGTTTCATTTCATCCCATGAATTTATAATTCCTCCTCCTAGTCCCATAAACCATCGTAGAGATGCTCCTTTCAAAGTGGAAGGAAATAGTTTTAGTTTCTGGGGTTGAGAGGTGTATTCATAGCCTCTAAATAGGACATCAAACTCAAATAAGAACACATCAGGGTCCTCTGATATCAATCCATGAAAGGTTGGAAGATTCTGTAGTGGAATGGATTTCATTGGGGCACTAGCAACTGGATCAACTATAGGATATTCCAAAGTGGAATTCTGGGTCCGCGGTTGATTTGGATGTTCCATTTGATCGAAAATATGCCAATAACCTTCAGGGATTTATTGGTCCGAGTGTTCTATTCGAGGTGGTTGATTATTTGGTCCCTTAGGAGATTTAATCGCACTGCCTATATCTAGGATTTCAGGTGTTCCTTCTCCTATCAGAATCACAGGAGATCCAGGTTCAGGTGGTGGTGGGTTTGCCTCGACAATTCCACTGGTCTCCCTTTTCCTTATTCCAAATTACAGGAATTTCCCTCGTCTAAAGGACTGAGAGGTGGAGTATGTGTATTTTGGAAACTTTTCTCAGTCCCTTCAGTTCCGCTATGAACCTCACCATGAGATGAATTTGGTGAATTTGTTGCTTGATGGATTTAGGTGGATCCTTTTCGAGGTCCAACCGAGACCTGGGATTCAAATTTTCAGATAATTTCATCTATGAAAGTGCTCCTTCCAGGGGGGCACCGAGCCCTGGGATTTTGTAGTTTTTGGTGCGGGTTTTAATTTTCTAGGTTCTTTCTTCTTAGTCATACACACTCACAAAAAATTCTAATCACCTATATAACCTCTATGCATAAACTGAAGTAGGTGTTGGCACACACATTTTACTTGTTGCCTACATAGGTTCTTACCTTCCGTTTTCAATACCTCATCCTCCAGAGACACAACCTATGCTATCTTTGACATTCTCCTCGGAAATGACGCCAAAATGTTGGGCTCTAAAGATGTCCTAAAAAAAACCTTAGCCTGACATTAATTTATCAACCGAGGATTCGTCTTTTCTTTCAAGAATATCAACAAATTCTATGCAGATAGTTGTAGAGGTTAAATCGTGTAGTTAAAGAAAATATGAGTTTATCAATAATCAAGTTCCTTACACATTCATTAAAAACTCTGAAACTAAGAACTCACTCAACAAAATTGTAATCTGATCACTAACACACTCTGAATCAAAGACACAAATTAATTTGTTGAATTCATCTAACTAAGAAACAATAATTTGACCTAGGAAAACACTTAATGAATCAATCTATCAATGATTATTTATCCTGTTGGAAAAGAACAACGAATTACTGTAAAATTAAGAAGGAACAACAAATGCAAATTTAAGAAAAAGGAATGACAAATGCAAATTTAATAAAAGGAACAATGTATGCGAAAAAGAGAGGAACTCTCAAGCAATAAACTAACAACAATTAGAAATGGAACAAAAATCGATAACCTTCAAATGAAACATCTATCCTCTGTAATTGAATAGCATAACCAATTTATAGAAGAATCAATACACTCATGAATTTATCTTAAGTGTTGCAAGGAAATTCAAATCACAAAACTAAAATAGAATTGATACGATTACAGATGAAACAATAACTCCTTCCGACTAGGCCCACGGTCTTCAGAAGATACTGCTGCTAAAAACTCAGTACACAAAAATGATCAAAACACTCAAGGATTTCATTAATTCCATAACTGGTAAATAATTTACAATGGACTTCTTGTACAAAGCAATTCAAATATCTGAATGTTTGATTGAATTTCGTGGGTATCTCTCTATTGTTCATCATCCTCTATATATTACAATGATATGAGTAAATTAAGCTATCGTGAGGATCGAGAGATCCTCAGGATTTATTTATATAAAGATTACAAAATAAAGATTCAATCTTCTTCTAAACCACTTTATGCCTGATTCCTTCGATCTTCAACATCTTATGTATCTTCAGGATCTCTTTAGTTATCTTGAGGTAAAAACAATTGTCCATTTTCTGCAATTAAATCAAACAATTCAAACTGAAATTTAGAAATTATCTAATATCACTCAATAACATTTCTAGAAGACTTTTAAATCATTTTCTTTCTTAATTACTTCTAATTAATAGAAAAGTCAATCAAGAATATATCATAAACCATGGTAATAAGGAGAATATTTGTACCTTTTTCACAACTCAACATTTTTCATAATACAATTAGGGTTTGACCAATCCGCAAAAGGGGATTTGGTCAATTACGATGCCCGACATGATCAATCCACAAAAGGGGATTGATATAATGAATAATGACTCAATAATAAATAGAATACTCTTTGCAGTTACAATATTTCAACACTCCCCCTTAACAATACGGGTATTCTACAACATCATCAAGAGAGAGAGAGGGAAACAACATCAACAACATCTGGAACAGTAACTTGCATATCTATAAATCATCATAAGTTTCTCTCATCATCAATATCATCATCCACAACAAGGAGATGGAATGGAATCATCATCATCTGCCTCAACATGGATTAGTATAACACTAATACATCATCATCATCAATAACAACATGAGGTTGATACAACATCAACACCAACAACATCACAACATGAAGGCTAGAGCATCATCAACATCAACACTAAGCTGGAAGTCTTTAGCATGAAGCTGGCATCTCATCAATATCATCACTAATATGGAAATCTTCATCACGAAGATGGCATCTCATCAACATCATCACGAAGCTAGAAATCTTCAGCACGATGTTGGCATCTCAACAACATCAACACAAATCCAAAAATCTTCAGCGAGGCTGGCATCTCAACAACATCAACACGAAGCTGAAAATCTTCAACACAAAGCTGACATCTCATCAACATCAACACGAAGCTATAAATATTCATGACGAGGCTGGAATCTCAACAACATGAACACGAAGATGGAAATATTCAGCATGAGGTTGACATCTCAACAATATTAGCACGAAGCTGGAAATCTTCAGCACAAGGCTAGCATCTCAACAACATCAACACAAAGCTAGAAATATTCAGTGCTAGGCTGACATCACAACAACATCAACACGAAGTTGGAAATATTCAGCACTAGGCTGGCATCAAAACAACATCAACACGAAGCTGGAAATATTCAACACTAGGCTGGCATCACAACAACATCAACACAAAGTTGGAAATCTTCAGCGCTAGGCTGGCATCACAACAAAATCAACACGAAGATGGAAATCTTTAGCACTAGGATGGCATCCACACTACTCCCCCTTTCGAGGGAGGTCGTCTTGGACTACACCAAGATTGTTTTGAAAGTGCTTAAACTTTACACGAGATAGAGGCTTGGTCAACACATCAACAACCTATTCATCCATGCCAACATAATGGAGCTTTATGGATCCTCTCTGCACCATATCACGAATGAAGTGATACTGGATCTCTATGTGCTTCGACTCATCATGGAACACATCATCTTTATACAACTATGGTTATCACATAGGATTGCGATGGCTTCCATCTCCAGATCAAATAGATCTGTCAACAACATCTGAAACCATATGGCTTCACCACTGGTGGAACATGCTGCAATATATTTTGCTTCTGCCGTGTTGAGAGCAATACTTGATTACTTCCTACTCTGCCATGAGATCATGGTTGGCCTCATACTGAAACAACATCCCGAGGTGCTCTTTCTGTAAGAGACACTTCCAACCCAATATCAATCGGTATAACCACTCAGTCTGATGTCATGATATCTAGTATAACAGAGACCAAAACCCAACGTACCCTTAAGGTATCTCATCACATGTTTTGCATCATCAAGTTGAAAACGTCTGGGTTATACCATATACTAGCACAAGGAAAAAAATATATCTGGCCTGGTATTTGTCAGATACATCACCAAACCAATAATCTGAGTGTACAATGTAGCATCAACCAATTCTGACGAAGTATGAACCAAGAGATTCAACTTTGTTTCCATGGGTGTGTTCGTGGATTTACACTCGAACATATCAAACCTCTTTAGTATTTCAACTACATGCTTCCCTTGGTTAAGGAAGATCTTCTCTAGGCTCTACCAAACTTTGAGACCTAAGTAATAATGCATTATGTCTTTCATCAAACTCTGTAGCGAGATTTTTTTGCAATCCGTGATGAGATTTTCTTCATCTTGTCAAGAATACATCATCTACATATAGTAGCAAAATCAATGGATTATCATTCATAACCTTGAGGTAAAGGTTAGAATCATATTTACTCCTGGTAAAGCCCAAGCTTGTCAGGAAACTGTCAATTCTACCATATCAAGCTCTAGGAGCTTGCTTCAACCTGTACAGATCCTTCTTCAACCTGCAGACCTGAGTCTTTCTATCTTCAGCTTAAAACCAAATTTTCACATTACATTGTAATAATCTGGTACACTTGCTCAACTACAACTCAATTTGCACAATCATGTTCTAGCTCTATGTGCTCTCTGCAAAGCACTATCTGTCTCACTGCTTGAGAGTATGTCCTCTCCTCTTTCTGCAACTGTTCCTTCTGGAACTGAGAATTTTCACCTGCAACTGTTCTAAAGCTGAGAATGGTTTCTCCATTCTCACTATGACTACTGAAATATGGGAGTAACTCCTCTACTCCATCATGGCAACAACTTCATCTAAAACTGAGAGTGGCTCAATAATTGATATTGAAGGTAGCTCTTCTTATTTCATGGAGGTAACTCTATATTTTATTGTAGTCATGTCTCCATGACCCAACTAATGTATTTCACCAACTACCACTCAATTTTAAATATGGGGATTTATCCCCCTGCATCTCATACTATATATGAATCATGGTTGTTCTGGTTGACTTCATGAATACTAGAAACTATTTCTACAATTACTGGAGTAAGTGTCTCGTCATAGTCATCTCCCTCTTGTTGGGAGACTCCTATGGACACACATCAAGATTTGTACATATGCAACATGCTTAATTTGTTAGATCAATCTTGGAATTCAATACTAACTTCTCTTCTAGTCTCACGAAAAAATCCATATCCTGGTCTTTCTGACTAGCTTCCTTCTCTATCACTGAAATAAGAGAATCTTTCCAGGAGATTTCATATCTCCTAGAAGTTTTTGATGCTACAATGTAGTCTTCTCATGACATATGTATCCCAGTCCTGGAGGTTGTCTCTTCATCTAATCCTTTATGAGATTAGGTTTACTCTCGATTTCTTTTGAGTCTACAAGGACTTCATCATCTCTTATGGGGTATACTTGGTGTTGAATACCAAGTCTAAATACGAAAGGTTGAGTCAGAATTCAAACGAGTTTTGCTTCCCATCAAGGTGGCTTCATTATCCTTTGACCAAGTCTTCTATGAGTTCTTGTTCTAATGTTTGGTCATCTTTGGAGCCTTTTTCTCCTTACAATCAATCTCCATATGAGATACTCTGGATCTCAAAAATAGCTTCTTCTTCATCTTCTTTGGTACATGAATGTATATGGTCATGTACGTAGTCTTTTTCATGTCTCATGTAATCTGTTGCCTTCTACAACCTTCACTATAGCTTCCTCAGGGTTATCACATGTGCCCTGAAACAAGGTCAACAAAACAACAAGCAAGAATAATAAATTTTTGATAATAGTAATAAAACAATATCACGAATAATCGTCACAGTAGTTCCTTTAGAGATTTCACTTGTGATCTGCCTGAAAAAAAAATCAAAAGTAAGAAATACAATACGAAATGAGATCAACACTCTTCTAGTGTTGTGATCAAACATTCATCCTAGGTAATTTTGAACCAACACAATACGTTTTTCCTAGAAGAGATGCTACTTGTATCTGGTAAATGATTACATTAAGCATTTATCTCAATATGCTCACATGCTACCAAGTATAATACTTTTCAAAGACTGCTACCTCAACTATAGTGTTTACTTGTAAAGGGGTAGTTGTCAACTTGTCATGTGAAACTTTGAATCTTATCAACTTAATCAATCAAACCTGGAACCTGGAGTTTTTTCCTCAAGAATAAGTGTGTTTCTTTTCTTTCAAGTCTCCTTCACTCAATATGACAAGTGCTTTCTTCAACCTATATTATGTACTAAGACAATATGTTATCTTGACAGAAACCTAAGCTAGAGAATAAGCTCTATAAACTCAACTTTAATCAACCTTAATAATTTTGACCAATGGTTAGTATGATTTCAACATACCACCTAGATGTTCATAAGGTCAAAATAATTTCATAACAAATAGACGCATATCAAGATAATCAAACCTGGGGTGCATTTAGTATTCTTAGTATGTTGGATCTGATATCCTTCTGGATCTATGATAGGGGATCCTTTCTCATGCAAGTAACCCTTAGAATAATATAGTTGAGACATATGTAAGTACATACCTCTGATAATATCGACGGGTGGTGGTATCATCCAGTAGCAGTGGTGATAGGTAACAAACCTTCAAAACTTCAAAGGTGTTTCAACTTTAAGGTTGGCCAACACTTTACAAAATATTTCACTACAACTAGAACTACAGTTGGAACTGCAACTTATACTTCAACTGTAACTTAGGGTTTTATGAGAAAACCCTAATTTTTAAAACTTCAAGTTTTGAAATTCTGATCCAGGGGCTAGATGCACTGAGTTGAGGCGAGTGAGATTGTGTAGTCAAATTTATGAAAATCCAAATTTTACCCCTTGAAACTGAGCTTGCGGAAATCTGGACTGGTACTTCTGGTATTGGTTCTAGTTTCTTGGTTTTCTGATTTTTTGGTACTTCTGGTTTTCTAGTACCAATCAAAAACTAGGGTTTGACTTTCTAGAGGCTCTGTCCATTAAAAATGTGAACTCAAGATGCCAAAAGATTCACTAGGGTAGGGCACACTTTTCTAGATGGTTTTTAGGCAAAAATTCCTCTCTAACAAAAGCCCTAATTTTCTTGTATGGCAACAATGACGTTTTTGCTTATCCATTGAAAGTTGCTATCTTCAGCTTAGCTCTGATTCCATGTTAATTTTTGAGATATTATTAGGTTTCTTTTCAATTTACTAGATAAAAATAGCATAGGTAGGATCACTGAGAGAAACACAATCACAAGATACATTACATTTATCCTGGGAAACCCTCACGGGGGAGAAAACCAAGAAAAAAATTCCTTAATATAGATAGCCAATACAATGCCAAGACAATAAACCAAAACACTAGAGAATATCCAACACTGAGCAAAGCGCCTCTCTCTTCCTTCTTCCCTAACTACAACTACCAAACTTGTGCACTTGTTGAGTGAATGAGTGAGTGAGATAATGAGGCATTGGTTTCCTTTATTTATACTAGCTGGCAAGTGTTGGAAAGGTGTCTCTTAACTGGGCAAGGCTGACTTGTCTTATTAGTGGTTAAAACCACTTTAATTATGCCTAGGGGTCGACTTCTTAATTTGCATAATACAATTAGGGTTTGACCAATCCACAAAATGGGATTTGGTCAATTACAATGCCCGACATGATCAATCCACAAAAGGGGATTGATATAATGAATAATGACTCAATAATAAATAGAATACTCTTTGCAGTTACAATATTTCAACACAACTAGGTTTTGCAATGAACCATATCAAAATTGCATTTATATATTGGATTATATCAAAGGACATTAATACAGATAACATTTCATGATGACATTGAGAGATAGATGATATTGTTTGTATGTTGGAGAAGGAACTACCCATGAGTTTCAAGGAATTGCATGTCCATATTCTAATTCACCTTGTTGATGATATTTAATTAGTGGGAGTCCTATCATGTCATTGGATGTTCTTCTCAACAAGGTACATGAAAAGTTGAAGGGTTTGTTTTCCAAAGGGAAAAACTTGAATTGTAAAGGGGTACATTGCATATCAATCATTTTATTATGTTAGTGAGCATATTAAACAAATTAAAGACACCCCAAGAGAAGGTTTTTTGGAATACCATTGGGATGGGAACAAAATGGAAGGATATCTACTCCGAACCAATGGAAGATGATGAATGCATGGTATATCAATTATCTTGTGATTATTTTCTACATAATGACTTTTTACAAACCTAATAGTATTTTTGTTTAATCTCCTACTACTGGTTGTAATTTCTCGAGTACATGAAGAAATTCATAAATTGATGCCATTAAGAAACTTATTCTTTAAATCATTGAGGAAACTCCATTGCAGGTGACATCGTATGAAGATAAAAAAAATAAAAATAAAATGTAAAAATGTTAAGAAAGAGATAAAATGGTTGAACAATAGAAGCAAGCTTTATCCTAATAATTTAAATGAAAATATGCCAATGACATGTCCCAATAGTTGGGTGGCATACTAGATCAGATTGAAACATAATACGTCTAGTCAATACAAGCATGGTGAAGAAGATGTATTAAACATAAGAATAGATATAATGTTGTAATAAATTCTCTTAGTCAATTGTTCTTTTGATACATTTTATTTATATGATGTATTATGTTGTTATTGCTTGGGTTTGTAGACATATGACACCATCCTTTTAATACACACACACAGGTACATTCATTTCCATCCATATGGGGACATGAACATCATTTTCACATGGAGGGGGTTGATGGTGGACATGTCACACTTGATTGTGGAGTGGAGGTCAAGTCTGGCCAATCTAATTGTGCTAGCCACCATGATTAGAACCTAAAAGAGGGAAATTTATTACATGAGAAAGATACATGAGGTACTGCAAGTTGAGTTCTCATCTTTCCAATGTGTTATTTTTAGGTGCAAGTGGTGGGATACCTTTGAGTAGAGTAATGTAAAGTAAGATTATGATAATGGGTTAATATATATTAAATATAGAAAAAAGTCGGATGGAAAGGAGCCTTATGTTTTTCCAAAACACTACAACCATTTTATTTTTTACAGGTATTGGTAGTTTGTGTTAAGAGGTTACCTATATTAATACATATTTTTTTAGAACAACATCTTTATCATGCCAAGTGAGGAAGATAATCATGGTGATGGAAATAGAGAGTGAGATGTACACATTCTATTTCCGCATTTATGTTATGTGGATGTGTTGTTTCATTATAGAATCTACTATGCTATCTAATAATAATTTGGCAACTTCAATTTGAAATTTTGATGTTGGTAAAATAAATTAAGTACTTGAGCAACGACACCATAAAGATGAACACAATTGATTAAATTATTTAATAATTTGATTGCTATAGCAATTAATTATTAATTTATTTATAATATTTCCTAATTGTGATTTCTTTATATGACGTCAAGCCAATTTTGTACAATTTTTATTTGAAAATTAATAAAAAATAAAATTGTGATTAATTATTATTTTATTATGAAGCACTGCTCAATATAAAATTTGATTACACACACATGTATGTGTGTGTGTACGTACATACATACATACATACATACATATTCTATGGAATACACATCTCAAGAAACTCTCTAGGTACTCCTCCTCATTTCAAGGATGGTACAACCAGTCGGTTGCAATTTTGGAAACCTAACCTGGTGGGGACATCGAGTGAGGCCGAAAGATATATATAGAGGAAACCAACAAGGGGACTTGACCTCATGACCTCTGTTCGACAACACGGGTATTCCAACAGAGGACGAACACCTTCAGTAACCACTCACATAACCAGATCAAAGATCAACACACCGATGTTTTCACGTGGTAAAACCCCTACGGGGAAACATCCACGGCCCCAACCAACGCGGCCACTTGGAGAAGTTTATTAATGCAAAGAAAAAGATTACAAAGAGATTTTACAAGAGAGTTTTTCACAATCGATCATCGACAAATGACCCTCCATGCTCTTTAAATAGAGATCATGGACCAATCGGGTGTTAAGCCACGGATCAATGGCCGTTAAGATCGAGGAGAGTATGAACCGTCAGATCA
>ML782992.1:594320-607209 GCA_009831015.1 Picea engelmannii
TGTCGGGAACATATCGTGACCGTCGGATTGCCTAACTACAAATGCATACTAATGCATACTAAAGAAACACACTTTTACCTAACGACATATTAGACCAAGTAGATCTTAACTAACTCCTAAGTGTCTAAATATCCTAACAACCTCCTTCTTGTAATTCACAACACTCAACGACTCAAGCTAACCCACTAGGTTGTATACACCACATCCAAATATGTTGGATATGTATTGATGATTTGTGCTAAGAGGTGACCTAGATCAATACATATTTTTTAGAAAAACACTGTTATCATGCCAAGTGAGGAAGATAATCATGATGATGGCAACAAAGAGTGAGATGTGTATTTTCTATTTTTACATTTATGTTGTGAATGTGATGTTTCATTATAAAATCTACTATGCCATGTATTAATAATTTGGCAACTTGAATTTGAAATAACGATACTGACAAAATAAATTAAGTATACTTATGATTTTTTTTACATTACATCAGACCAATTTTGTATAACTTTTATTTGAAAATTAATAAAAATAATAATTGTAAATAATTATTATTTTATTGTGAAGCATTGCTAATATAAAAATTTATTTAATGATTCATTATGTGTGTGTAGTACTTGAGCACTGACACCATAAAGACAAACATAATAGATGAAATTATTTAATAATTTGATTGCTATAGTAATTACTTATTCATTTATTTATACTCTTTCTTACTTTTGATTTTTTTACATGATGTGAGGCCAATTTTGTACAATTTTTACTTGAAAATAAATACAAAAAATTGTAATTAATTATTATTTTGTTGTTAAACATTGCTCAATTATTGATTTAATGATTCATTCTCTCTCTCTCTCTCTCTCTCTCTCTCTCTCTCTCTCTCTCTCTCTCTAAATATACACACAATATGTAAATATACACACAAGAAAAGTAAATATACATATTGTTGTATATTTACTTTTCTTGTGTGTGTATATATATAGACACACAAGAAAAGTAAATATACAACAATATGTAAATATACACATAAGAAAAGTAAATTAACTATAATAGGAAAACATGAATACTGTCACCAAAACTAAGAGAAAAATGACCATCATTTTATTTAGAATAGGAAGTAGTCTTATATATATATCTATTATTATGTGATGGTTTGAATAGGAAGTAGTCTTATATATATATATCTATTATTATGTGATGGTTTGAATAGGTCAAGCTAAAACTAGCTTCTAACAACGAGTTAGCTAGATATGATCAACTACTTCCTTGGGAATTGTGCCCAGTTGTTATTCTCCTTCAATAAGTTGAGAGAGTGCGCCTTCCAAGAATCCAACTGGCCAAGGGAGTGTGCCTTCCTTGGGATTCACGTAGATGTTTGTTGGGTTGTCCAATTCCTCCTTGTTTAAGCCTGAAAGTGTCCTCACTTCCATCAACAAATAAGGAAAATGAGTGTGCATGGAATCTTTCAAAAACCATTTAGCCTAATTAGGAGCTTGGCATGTGTTCCCAACAAGGTAAGAGGTATGTTGTTGATGATGGGTGGTGGCATGGCGAGTTTCAAGTAAGGTGTCTTGGAGAAAGGGAGGTTGGAAATCAGGGATTAACTCGACAGGATGAGAGACAATGACATTATATTCCAATAATGGGGGTTTATAGCATTTCAGACTATTCACCTTCACCACATCATGAATGCCTAGTTGGGGTGGAAAGTAAGGGTGATAAGCATTGTCCCCAATCTGTTGGATAACAACATAAGGGACATACCGAAGATGCTTTAGTTTGCGATGATGTTGGGATTAAAATGTTGGCGTTCTATGTAAAAATAGACTTTATCACTAGGAGTAAAAACTATAGGGGAATGATGAGTATCATGGTGGGATTTGTAGCATTGTTGGGATGCCTTTAGAGATTCAAAAACTTGGGCATATTTGCGTGCTAGAGTATGAAAAAATGAAAGGGAAGATGTTTGTTCTTTCTGTTGGTGTGGAGTGTTGGAAGGTTGCAAGGTGAGAGGAAATTCATAAAGGGGCTAAAGGTTGATATCCAAAGCAATCTTCAAAAGGAGACATCCTAGTAGAAAGATGTACAACATAATTATATCTATGTTGAATGACATGGAGGGTTGTATCCCACTGTTTGGTTTTGGCAAATTGAATACGGAGAGCATGGACAAGGATGCAGTTAACTACTTTAGTTTGGTCATCCGTTTGAGGATGGAAGGCAGTAGAATATTTGAGTTGACAACCTAGTAAATCCCATAATGTTCTCTAGAATGTGTTGATAAAGCAAGCGTCACGATCAAAGATGATGCTAGTAGGAAGGCCAAAGTGTGGCCAAACATGGTGAAAGAACAAGATGACAGTTTGGGAAGAAATAATGATATTAATGCAAGGGATAAAAAGATCCATATTAGATAAATGACAAACAATAACCCAAATAACATCATGTTTGTGTAATTCCATAGGTAAACCACTAAGGAAATCCATGGAAAGAGAGTCCCAAGGGAGGGAAGGCAGAGGAAGGGGATGGTACAAACAAAATTTATGATTGGTAGGTTTATGCTAACTACAGAATGCACAAGAACAAATGAAATGCTCCAACTGATGAGTCATAGAATGCCAAAATAAATGTCACTGCAAGTGTTGAACTATTTTCAGAGACCCAAAATTGCCACCATAGGAGGAAGCATGAGCCTCCTTGATCAAAGTAAGATGATCTTCAAAAGTTGGCACACATAAACAATTGATTTTGTATAGCCACCCATCTCTAATTGTGTAATCCATAAACGAAATTTGATTAACCTCAGTGGGATGTTCCACAACAACCCATATCTCTGCAAAGAAGGGATCATAAGCACATGGAGGCTTCCAAGCCTCATAGTTAGCACAAAACACAACTAGGAGTTGAAGTACCTGCATAGGGGGGCAGTTTAAGAGATCAACCATTCGATTGGATTTTCCCTTATTGTATTTAATCACCAAATGAAACTAATGAATGTAAGCAACCCAATCAACAGATGATGATCTGTGTGGAGGATTGTTTATTTCCTTATGATGTAATGGCACCACTGTTTCAGTGCTTTGACTAGGCAGTGGAACTCTTTGTCATAAGTGATATAATTGTGTTTGGTATCATACAATGCCTCTGAATGGTATGCAACATGGTGTTCTCATTGTTTAAGAACCACACCAATAACATACTGAGAGGAGTCCATATCAATCTGAAAGGGAGACTAAATATCGGGTATATGAAGTATAGGAGTAGAACAAAGGGAAGTTTTGAGAGCCTAAAATTGTTGGTGTGGCAAGGGAGACCACATAAACTGATTCTGGTTGGATATCTGATGAAGAGGGCATGCTAACTGAGAGAAGTGAGTAATGAACCACTGATAAGAATTAATGCCACCCATAAATATCTTGAGTTCTAGAGTTGACTGAGGCACTGACCACTATGCAAGACCTTGGAATTTAGTGGGATATGGGATAACACCCTCAATAGAAACAAGAAAACCCAAATATTGAACTGAATATTTCCCAAAAGAAGATTTACGACATTTCACTTGCAGTTTGTGAGTGCGCAATAAGTCTATCACAGATCACACATGGAGCAAAAGATCCTCCTAGGTATTGATAAAGACCAATATTTCATCCAAATATATCACCACAATTTTTCCTAAGTGTGATTTGAAAATGTCATTGATTATCCTCATGAAAGTGGTAGGGGTGTTAGTAAGACTAAATGGCTTCACCATGCATTCATAAATAAAAAATTTGGTTTTGAAAGTTGTCTTCCATGCGTCCATTGCATTCATGCAAATCTCATGATACCCTGTTGTAAGATACATTTTGGAAAATAAGGGGGAACCCTTCAAATGATCCAGTAAATAATCAATGCGTGGTAGAGGGAAACGATTCTTGATTGTAGCCTTAATAAGATCCTGATAGTCCACGACTAGACGCCATTCCTTAGACTCCTTCTTATGAATGATGAAGACAAGAAAGGCATAAGGTGAAGAACTTGGTTGGGTGTGGCCGACATTGAGAAGTTGCTGGAGCTGGCGTTCCACTTCCTCAACCTCAAAAGGATCCATGCGATAAGAAGGGGCATTAGGAAAAGTGGCTCTAGGAGTAAGATCAATGGAACAGACCGGGGGTAGTATGGTTGGTGCAAAAATGACATCTTCAAAGGATGTGAGTAAAGAAATAAGATATGAAGGAAGGGCGTGAGAGGGGTTACTTGGTTTAAGAGGGTGTACCAGATAGAGGGCAATGGATTTTTTGAGACTGATTTGACGAACAACAAGTTGGATGGAAAGTAAGGAATGGGATTTTAGAGAGGATGAGGTAAGGACATAGGTACACCCATGTTTTTGAATATGATACTAATGATTTCTAGAATGGTATATGATGTGACAGAGTTCCCGATAGGGAATACCTAGAAACAGATATGCACAATCCAAATGAGACACATAATAAAGAAAAGTATCGTGGAAAGGGTCGATGCCAGATGGTTAGAAGTGGGTTAGCCCTAAAATAAGGAAAGTGGATTAGCCCTAAAATAAGGAAAGTGGGTTAGCCCTAAAATTGGTTAGAAGTGGGTTAGCCCTAAAATAAGGAAAGTGGGTTAAGATGGTTAGAAGGTAACCCCTTGAGAAAGCTACATGAAAGTATAAATAAGAGGCAAAGGTCTCTCATTTTATCACCTATTGAATATCATTGAATATATATTTTGTGAAAGGTTATTTGGGCAGGTATTATTGATAGAGAAAAGTGCGAGATAAAAAGTGTAGAAAGAAAAGTGCGGTAGAAAAAGTGTGCCAGAAAAATCGCGGTAGGAAAACTGTGGAAAATAAAAAGTACAGTAGAAAAATTTCGGCAGGAAAACTGCGATAGAAAAAGTGCGGAAGAAAAATCGTGGCATAAAAAGTGTGGCAGAAAAAGTGCGATAGGAAAATCGCAGCAGGAAAAGTGCAACAAAAAAACCGTGGCAGAAAAATCGCGGCCGAAAAATCACGGTAGCAGAACGCTACAAGAAGAAAAATGTATGATTTTCATATGTGTAGTGTTGAACTTATGAATCTAGTTGAGGGTTTTCCTTGTAAATATGTTGGATTCCCTCTTGGAAGTTTAGGGCTTGTTGTAGAATGGTTTTGAGGCAGATCTATTGAAGTATATTGTCAGTGCACTTAGTTTGATTTATTGACATATCTTGTGGTGCATTGTGAGAGACACTTGTTAGTGGTATTGGTATATGATTGGCTTATGAATGATACATCCTTGAGGATACATAAAAGTGAGGTTATGGCACATGGTTTGATGTAAGGTTTTATGGTATTTGGTTATGGATAGCGTGATGTATTGCTAGAGAAATTTTGATGGTTATATTGGTATATGGTTGAGGTACATGTTGGGTACATGGTTGAGACAATTAGTTGATGATATGGCACATAAATGAGGTGTATAGTTGATGATGTTGGTACATCTTTATGAGTCATAGTTGATGTGTAGTTGATGCATGATCTGTACATATTTGGTGCATGGTTGATGGTATAGGTTGAGGTACAGATTGGTGCATGGTTGATGCACTTATTTATGGTACAGGTTGATTACAAGTTGTTTGGTACAGGTTGTTACAGATTGTTTGGTGCAGGTTGATTGGTACAGGTTTATAGTGGTATATCTCACAGTGATAGTGTGACAATGGTTCCATCATTATACTTATATTTAAGGGTGGTTGGACAGGGCAAGGACAGGTGGTTGTATCCACCTTCCAATTGTACCTGGAGAACATAGGGGGTTGTATCCTCCTTTTGGTTGTAGCCAAATAATTGATGATTTAGATCTTCCTTCAGGTTGTAGCCTGAGAAACTAGGGGGTTGGAGCCTCCTTGCAATTGCAGCTAGAAAACAAGGGAAGTTGGTGCTTCCAATGAATGTAATTCTTAAATACATAAGAAAAAACATTCTATGGTTTTCTCCCGCTTTGGGTTTCCATGTAAAAACACTGGCGTACTTCGTATGTGTATGATTGCTCATTTTTTCATTGTTTATTTAATCTACAACTATTGGATGATAATGCTACATTGATATAACACTTTCATTTTGTGGTTAAAAGGGATTGAATTTCTCTATTACTGATTCACCCCCCCTCTCAGTGATCCAACAATTGGTATCAGAGCAGGTTCCTTCAGGAAATCGTTTAACCACTGGAAGGATGTCATGGATTATTTGGAGAATGATGTACCAATGTTTAATGGTCAGAATGGTTTAAAGTATGAGATGTGGAGTAGAAGGACAAAAGTATTTTTACAAGCACAAGGACATTATATTTGGCTATCATTTATTAAAGGATATGATAGTTCAAAAATGGCAAAGACTGCAGCCAAGAAGAAATTGAAGAAGAATAACAAAATAGCAATGGATTTCATCTGGGAAGGATTACCTAAACCTGTAAGAGAAAAGGTTGGTAAATTTTCATCAGCCAAATAACTTTGGGATAAGTTACATGACATATATTCTTCACCCATCGCAAATTCAGAAAATGTCAAATAATATGTAGATACAGATCAAGAAGAATTATGTTCACCATGTCAAACATATTCAAAATATGAAGAGTACATAATCACCAGAGGTATGTTGTTTTTCTTTAATTGTGAAACACATGAACATCTTGAAATAAAATGCCATGAAGGAAATGAGACAGAAAAACTAATTGAAAAGGAAGACAATTATGAATGAGAATTGATTAGTGCTTTAGATGAACTAAGAGAAGAAAATAAGTCACTCAAGAAAGAATTGATGAAACAAAAATAAAGTGTTCACATTTTTGAAGAAGCTCAAAAGGTCACCGAGAACTTAAGAACTCAGCTAGAAGAAGCCAAAAAGATCGAAGAAAATCTTGAATATCAAAAGCAGTATTTGGAAGCCAACACAGCAGCACCGAAGGAAGAAGTAGAAATGAGAGAGAATATATTGACAGATCATCTTAAGGAAAGAAATAACAATCTAAACCAACTTGAGGCAGAGTTTGGTCAAGAAGAGAAAGGACTTGAAGAAGAAATAATCACATTAAAAATTCTACAGAGAAAAATAAAGATGTCAGATACATAAAGGTTTGGAAAATAACTGAAAAAAAAGAAGGACAGGTAAATAAGGAACATTTTCAAGAGATTGTACTTTCAGGCATTGTAGTGAAATATGAATCCACAGACAGAAAGAAAGAATTCAGAGCTTAGAGAGATGATGAATCTACCAATGAAAATGATGATGAATACACATCAGAGCAGGAATTGTTCTGAGCCATCTGACTTAGAGACTCCCAGGTAACATGAATATTAGACACAGGGGAGTCTATGCAATAACTATGGCATACCAAAGAACCATCCTTCGAGTAGCTTGCAGAGTTTGAGTAGACAGATCTAGAGAAGTGAGTTAGCAGAAATACAGTTTGATAGATTAACTAGTTGTAGTAGTGAAGACTTCATGATAGTATAGTGATAAATAGGTCATCATTATGGACAGTTGTACAATAGAGTCTTGGATAGTATGGACAGAGGTGGATTCGTAAGAACACTTAGCAGGTTTCAATAGATATATGACAGTGGACGAGAGAATGGATTCATAGATTGGTTCAGAGAGTGGTTTAGAGACAAAGGAACATTATCATAATGGATGATAATTACATAGGAAATGGCTCAAACAATGCTAATGGATTCCAAATTGACAGATATTTTTTGGACACATGCAGTACATACATCAGTTCACATTCAAAACATCTTAATGCTCAGAAACAATAATGAAAAAACTCTCTACGAGCTATGGAAAGGAAGACCAACAAATGTGAATCACTTCAGAGTATTTGGAAGAAAATGCTACATCAAAAGAGAATATGACCGAATGGGAAAGTTTTACTCTCGTGTGGACAAATGAGTACTTATTGGTTACTCAAGTACAAGGAAAGCGTACAAATGTTACAATATGAGATTGAACAAAGTTGTGGAAAACATCAATGTAACAATTGATGAAACAGGTGGACGAGAATCAAAGGAAGAAGAAAATGAATCAATGGAACAAATTTATGAAGAAGAAGAAAAAGATGAAGAATATCAGACATAAGTAAAAGAGAAATTTCATCAAGTGCCTCCAAGGACACCTAGCAAACGAGTACAGAAGAATCATCCATCTGATCAGATTATCAGAAATAAGGATGCGGGAGTTGAGACTAGAAGAAGAATCCGTTCACCAGAACAAATGCACCTAGTGTTATCACTCCAAGAAACTCCTTAGGGTTGTAGGCTAAGAATGCTTGGTAACTTAAGAATATGGTAGATTTTGTATGCTTGGAATAATATGATAACTCAATAGCTAATGAAAAGGACCACTTCATACATTCGAATAAGACAATGCTTTTAGAACTCAATGACCAGACAACAAAGTTTGAATAGGATATGAAGAATACTAGTCTAGATAACCAAATACACAATGTGCAGGGTCATACAAGATAGAAAGAAAACCTTTAGTTCAAGTTCATGAGCTCAATAAGAAGATAATAGTTCTTAGAAGTTGAGCTAAACTGAAATAAAGTACAGAATGATGAAAGTATGAGAAAATTTGTCATTGAAAACAAAAGGGGACTGTGATTCTATTATGAATAAAGAGTCTAGTACAATAGCCAAAAAATGTCTCCTAGATTTCCCCTTTGTTCTCCAAATGTCTTTGGCTTTATAGCCTTACAATAATATGATCAGATCCTAAAACTATGGATCTATCTTTCTAAAAGTAGTAAACAGAAACTGTATTTACAAAAAGATAGGGATAGACCCTCAGAATAAGGATAATCCCTATATGTTGGTCCTTTGAATGTGTTGAACAATTTATGACGTGGAGATCAGCCTTCCAAGGCTCCTTAGCTTGATATCATGAAGATAAAATTTGAATTGGATAATGTGTTTGTTGATCCCTGATATTTTGCCTTTAAAAATGACCAAAACTTAGTAAAAAAAAACTCTTTTTTGACTTCCTTTTCCAAGAATAGCCTTTAGATTTGATGAAATAATTCATAATCGGCTTATTCAGGAAGATATCGTGCCATTCCAACCCGAAAATATGGAATCTGAGCAAAATTTTGAGTGATCTGGTGATAACAACTTTCGATGGTTAATGATATTCAGATTTAAGCACCTTATCCATCGAAAGTGCCCTTTTTCGGTGGTTAATAAGCACTTCTAGGCTCGCCTAAACCACCGAAAGACAGAAGTACTTAAAAAAAATCAAAAAATCAAAACTTTGATTACCTGCATATTTGCAAATGGCTTTAGGGCTTCTTAGATGAAGCTCCATTCTATCTGATTGGGCTTGTAACCTCCTCGTGGTGAGTCTCAGCTTGTATTTCTCCTTCAATGGAAGTGGCAATCTGAGCAAGAGTCTCTAACCCAAGAGGTCTAGCTGTTGGGACTGCTTGTTCCTTTAACTATAATCTAAGAAGCCTGAGCTTTATGTACAAATTTGTGTTTTCTTTCATAAGCAACTTGTTTCTTTCAGTTGTCTTTTCATGCCTTTGCTTGACTTCTTGGCTCATATCATAAATCTCAACGTTTCTGTCCAAGAGTTGTGCATTCTTTAGTTTAACCTCTTTCTCAGAGTGCTTCAGGTTATATAATTCTTTCAACAATTGATTTATTTTGTTGGATTTTGACACAGTAAGCTCAACAGAAGACTATCCTATCTCTGGAGGTTCCTTCTCCACTGGAGGGATAGGAGTAGGAAGATTAGGGTATTGTTCACCCTCTGTTGGTTGGTGCTCTGTTTCTGGATCTGAGTCAGAATAAGGTAAATTAAGAAGATTACCCTCTGTAGGTGCATCTTCTGCCTTTTCAAAAGCCAACTTTCTCTTAGATCTCTTTCTTCTGGATGAAGAGGGTCCTTCTTGTTGTGGTAAAGGTGATATGGCTCTCCTTTTTCTCTGACTTCTTTTAGGTGTGACTATCCTCCTGCCACTGGTCGTTTTAGCCTCTTCCTCTGGTGGTCCCTTGGTTTGAAATTCATTCCAAAAGAGGAAGAAACCCCAGTCAACCTGTTTCTTCTTCAAAGATTCTTTGACAAGAAGGGTAATGAGCCCTTTGTGAGACAGTCTGCTAGCAACTTTTGTTGGTTTAACCTTAACTTGTCTTGCCATTTTAGTCAGAGTTTTATGAAAGAAGAAAGGTAGGTTGATAGGTCCTCTGCCTGTGAAATGATTGAGAAGTTTAAAATGATAAAACATTACTCTGTTTTATCAGCCCTCACAGGTAATGTATACAAAGATTGCTTTCAGTAATGCCTGCCACTGAGGTTCTAGAAAGGATAATGGAATATCCTTCTTCCAAATCAAGTCTTTGTGAATGGGCAACAAATAAGATCTGAATTCTATATTTTATGGCACTGTGGACTTAAACCAACACTCTCCATTTCTCGGAAGACCTGTAAACTCTGCTATAGATGCTTCATCAATGATGAATTCTTCTTTCCCTATTTTGATAGACCTTCCATCATATACAATTGCAAAGGATTTTGCTACATGTTGATGAAAGCTGGTCAGTTTCTCACAATAGGTGAATACTCCTGCTTGTTTGAAAATGTCTGCTACATGTGGATGTGCCTCCAGGTACCAAACACCATCAACCTCGGCCCTTAAGGCTGGTCCATACTTTTCCATAAATGATTGTTGATGTGTCCCTCAAATCCAGGAGTTATGTGTGCAATTTATGAACATATAGATCTAGAGTCAAAGTGTGTGACTCAACAAGAAACTATAACTTAATAACAGACTTCTAATTCATCAACAACATGAGATATTTAGGTAAGACTCGAATCAAAGGTTCAATGAGACAATAGCCTTTAAATTTGATAGGTGGACAAACTGTGACCCAATAATAGGAGTGATCTTAGGCCATTGACAGGAATCAGGGTTTTAAGCTTATGAATTAACTCAATAGTCAAACAGATAACTGAGAATGCATTTAAAGACGTTTGATTCAAGCTAATCAATCAGTGTATATTTGAGAACAGACTCAACGTTATTGGCAAGACTTGGAGTTCAAGAGTAAATGAAATCTTGAATATACAGGGAATATAGGTAACCTTCAGTTAATTTAGGCAGAGACTAAGCAAAAACTGCGACTCAACTAACCTGTAAACGAGTTTTGAGTCGATAATTGTTCAAGTATTGATCACAAAACTAGGATCTAATCCATCTGATAGTTGAAACACACACTTGTATGATACATTTACTTTCCAAACTAGAGTTTCAACCATCCTTTGCCACTTGAATGAATCTGGAGCTGTAATTGCGCGCTTGTATGAGGGATTTTCGGGTTGTTTGATCTGATAACCAATACCCAGGCTTAATGCATGAAATAATGAAACATTAATTATATTCCATCTCAAATATGTCATCACTGCATTCGTAGCCATTCTCCAGAGAATCCGTATGAAATCTTTAATCTGTTATAATGAAATCCCTCATGACATTCTGTGCCATATCAACATTTATGATGGCTATCAGTTTAGGCACTTGGTTGAGTTTTTGACGTCCATTCACCAACAAATTGCAATGATGACCAAGAAAAAATCACCAATTTTCGTGATTTTCGGCGGATAACAATGATTCACTGGCTCGCTTGACATTTGGCCCGTGTGAAAGCACGAGGTTTTAAATTTGCACGTGGAAATGCTTTCGGTGGTTAAGGACCCTTTGCTAAATGCCTCTTATCCACCGAAAGTGTTGATTTTCGGTGGTTAGCGAGTCATTTGAGAGACCTTTTTAACCACCAAAAATTGTAATTTCAAAATTTAAAATCCAAGACCCAAAGGGATGATTTTTTCAGCTTTACATCTCAAAAATAGACCTGTAAATGTACCCTAAAAAATTTAGAAACAAATTTTTTGACTCATTCCTATCACCTAAAATTCAAAAACTTAACAGTGCTATTTTAGGAGATAACATCTGGCTCCTACTCGGGGATAGAATCCTCCCAGTGAGGTTCGAAGAACAAGTAGTTCCATTCGCCTTGTCTGTTGGGCTATGGAGTCATTTAAGCCTTTAGCACTGATCCCTTGTATACCTGTAGCTTGCATACATCCTGCTCTGCTTATTCAACAATAAATGAAAGTGATCTACGTGCTAGTAGGACGAGCTTATTTTTCTGTTTACTCCTACATCTAACCAATAGAAGCATATTGATCAAGTAAAATCATGCTTCCAATGCAGCCATGTCAGAAACTGATTTACTGAAACTGTTCTTGATCTTAACCCAAAAAATGATGGAAGCCATATCATGCAGAAATATAGTTGATAACAGAAACAAAATTTTCCCTCGTCTGAAAAAAATGTTTTGATATTTATGTTGCTCATAGATTCCAAAACGTTTGTAATAGGGTCATAAAAACCATGAAAGAATACCTCTTTGAGCTGCTGATCCTGTTGGATTACTGAGAGGGGGGGTGAATCAGTAATAACGTAATTATAATCCTTTTTCTTCAAATGTTATATCAATGTAGAATTATTATCCAATAATGAGCAGTAATAAATAAACAATCACACACATGCACAGTACACCAGTGTTTTACGTGGAAACCCAAATCGAGAGAAAACCACTGAATGCTTTTCCTTATATGTCTTGAAAGATTACATTCATTGGAAGCACCAACTTCCTTTGTTTTCCAGCTGCAACTGGAAGGAGGTTCCAACCTCCAAGTTTCTCAGGCTACAACCTGAGGGAAGCTCCAACTCCCCAAATCTTTGGCTACAACCAGAAGGAGGCTACAACCCCCAATGTCCTCCGGCTACAACCACCTGTCCTTGCCCCGTCCTGCCACCCTGAAGTAGAAGTAGAATGATGGAACCACTGTCACACT
>ML782992.1:638627-679562 GCA_009831015.1 Picea engelmannii
CCGGGTTTAGCCAATGAGGGCTAGGTCAAAAATTTTAGTGGCCCGGGGGATTCGAACCCCGGACCTCCCCTAACCGCCAAGTTTTTAAACAAAGTCCGCCAACCACTATGCCCGCCGGTGTTTCTTGCTATGTATGCGGACAACTATTGTTTTAAGTTTACATTTGGTGTATGTTGGTGGGGGATGGGGTCGGGGCTTAGCCCCGACCCTGGTTTCATTATGTTGCATACGACCGTTGGAGCGGGGGGTTAATGCGTTAACAGTTACGTGCGGTTCTAACCACCGTTTAAATGTGCGGGCAGTTAAAACATTAGTCCAGAGGTTATGGTTTAAGCCCGTGGGTATATGCCACAAGCCATGCGACCAGGAGTTCTAACCATTGCGGGAGTTATGTGTTTTAGCCCGTGGCCCTATGGGCAGTCACCATATAACCCTGTGCTGGAGTCAAAGGGGTGGCCCGCGCTATAGCGCGTGGCCACATGAAGTGGCATATGACCAACTAAAGGAGCGCGCGCCCAGGCAAAAAGGGGCTAAGCCCAATCAAAACTATAATATGGTTGCCAAGTGGGTTTTTTAACCAACTTTTGGTTAATTAAATGTAATTAAGCTCATTTGTGTTGTAATTGGGAGTTATTGGGCTTTTTAGAGCCTAACTTCTTGGAGGAAGTTGGAGATGGGAAACTAACTTTCCCACTATTTAACCAAGGCCATGTTGAGGCCATTTGGTCAGCTTTTGGGCAGATTTTGAAAGATTTTGGAGAGCATTCAGAGCAGAGATGCTGATGCAAGGCCAAGATAAAGCCAGTTTGAGGCAGAGGAGTTGTTGAGGTAGAGATGCTGTCGGACGATTTCTGAGAGTTCGGTATATCCGTTTCAGGTGTCGTAAGTTGTGCAAGATTCTAGAGATCATGGCGAACAAGACCAGATCAGTCTAGGAGCCAATCGGCAATTGTAAAGATGTACTAATAATATTTTTGAAAAGAAATCAAGAAGCCTCCCTCACAGAGAAAAGGCCCGGAGACGTAGGCAAAGTTGTCGAACTCCGTTATCAAACTTGTGCATTATGGTTTGCTGATTTTCATTGTTTTTCAGATCTGAAATATGTTAATGGCTGTATAATGCATTTTCTTTTCTCGCTCTTTCGTTAAGTTTCCCAATGGTCAATTAATGCATGCAATTAAAAACTCAACCATAAGTCATTCGAAAAATCCTGACGGATCACCTAGTAGCAAACCCATTCCTGAGGAATACCACTTACTAGGGCACAATATCAAGCTCTAAGGTGAAACAAGACAAAATGCATAATGTCCAAGCATATGTCTTGAAATCTAAAGCAGTCTAAGATACAACATACTCAAAATGCCTCAAATATTGAAATGAAACTCACCATAATATTTGACTTGTACCTCATGGAGCGAGTCCGAGTGCCTTTCGGAATCCAACTGGTGTGGTGTATGTCATATGAAAATCCTAACCTCTGTGGTGGTGATAAGGGTCTCCATATGTGAAAGTAGATATTTCTGGTCATATAGTGTCTCGACACTCCATATCTACAACCCGAGGGCCTCGAGACATAATCTCCTTAGTTATCCCACAAAATGGGGATAACATCTGGCTCCTACTTGGGGACAGGTTCTCACTGTAGAGTGCGTGAGAATCATAACATCTCATGGTAGATTTGTTTCTGCCAAAACTCAGACAAAGACATCAGAGCATCTAGGGTGGTGCTATCACCCTTCATCCATATACATAAAAATCCAAATGAAAACTAATGTAAAATGGAAAATTTTGGCATTTTTTCAAAAAATTCTAAACTAAGCATGAAATTGATATGCAAGTAGAGAAAAATGAAAACGAAATGCATCTAATACTAATATGAGAAAATAAATATGCAAATTCAAGGAAAGAAAGATGACCTACCTACTTACCCGGGGCCTTGGGGCCTTGAAGATGATGTTAGGTGAAGTTATACAACCAATGAAACCGGTTGATCATCTCATCAAAGTATCTCCCCCTGTGCATAATCATGTGAAACAACAAAGATAATTCCAACACAAAATGGTCATGAGCATAAATAGATATGTAATCAATCGTAAAATGAAACTCATGGAGATGGGTGGGAGGGAGGAAATCCTGCTAGAAATAATATCTGCAACTCTGATCATGCAAAGAATCCTGCATGAAGTGATATCCACAATCTCGATCAATCCATCTCTGAAGGGAGGTACCATATGTAGACGAAGGCTCATCTTCATCCTCTTGAACATGGTCACTGCTTCCTGAAGACCATGAAGATATGGGATGTCCCAAGAAGACCTCATGATTTCCATGAGAAGAGGAAATGAGGTAAGGGACATTCTCAGGTCTAAGAAGATAAAAGTGTTCCCTCTTTATCTTCTAATCCATGTAGAAATCCTCAATATGAAAGTACTTCCTCTTTGTAGAGTGAGCCTCTGATCACTCTGAGGTGGCCATGTCTTGGTATTCCTCCAAAATTTAGGACAAAGGTGGCTGAGAGTCCTCAAACAAATCTGTAATCATGTCGTCATCAAGATCCCAAACATATGAATCATAAACACATGAAAAGTAGTCTTATGAAGATGAAAACTCAAACCCATTTTCTTGAGGACTACCCTCAATGTCGTAAATGGGGTTTCTATCGAAAATGAGATGACCAAAATCCCACCTACGTCTGTGAGTCTGTATAAAAATGTCTATATGCTCATCAACCCTATTGAATGGTTGTTTCATAAGGTCATGAAAATGACCATCTCTTCTTCTTCGTGTGTAGGAGGAGTAGAGGCATGGGCGTCTTCAACTGGATCTTCAAATTATTCATCATTGAGACTAATCGCTTCTTCAACATCATGTGCAGGAGGAGAGAAAGGTTGGACAACCTTACCTTCATCAAGTGGGAGCAATGATAATGGTGCCTCAATATGTTGTGCTTTATCATAATTCTTATTTCTTCTTATGGACACACCCCTCCATCATCTCTTCATCATAAGAGGCTTGATCCTTAGTGCATAGTTCTTTGCTCTCTTTTCTTCAAGAGGATATATCATATCCAAGATTTCCTCCAATAATTCCTCGCTTCCGAGGTTATGGAATAAATT
The DNA here is from genome assembly GCA_009831015.1 of Picea engelmannii. Classification (NCBI taxonomy): domain Eukaryota; kingdom Viridiplantae; phylum Streptophyta; class Pinopsida; order Pinales; family Pinaceae; genus Picea; species Picea engelmannii. The sequence goes on from ML782992.1 coordinate 641,744, forward strand.
ATCATCAAGATATTCTAAAGGGTCACAACTCATTATGTTCTCTTCTTGATGAATTTCTTCATATGTGTGTTCTTCGAGCACGTCTTTGTCGTCAATGGGAGGAAATAACTCTGTTATGCGATTCATCATTTCCTTAGAAGCTTTATTAGCAACCTTTTCCTTTTCCATATGTAAAAATACCATCTTTGAGTCATAACAAGTTCTGTATGAGGGTTTATCCCAGGGTGCCATAATTCCATTGACTAAAAGACACCTCAATGGAGTCGCCAGGTGAGATCAAGTATCACCAAAAGGAGGGAAAGGGGGAAAGGTTATGTGGAAGGTGGAGTCGCTAGACAAGCTTCAAGGAAAACTTATCAAGGGTGAAAAGGGAACGTTCTTCAATGGAGTCGCCAAGAAATATAAGGGATAGAGGCTTTTGGAGGGAGGCTTTCCAAAGTGTCATTAGCGCACATAGAGGATTCAAAATCCTCTCCGGAAATAATGCCAAAATGTTATTGCACAAGCTGTAGGTTTGGAAAATCACGACCCAACCACCAATCAGTGATAACTTAGAGAGTACCTACCCACTGTCACCTTAGGCAGGTGTTCCCATCGCTTTAGAGGTGAGGTAGTCACCTCAAGGGGGGAATACCGATGACCCTAGGGGGTATTGAGATGGAAAATGATAAGTATGGATGGATGTCCCTAAATTTCAATTCTAAATGGTTGAAGGAAATTGGAAAAGGGTCTTGGGAAAGGTTAAGGGTTTCCAAATGAGTTGAGTGTCTTTCCAAGAGTAAGGTACCTACCCGAGACACAATGAAAACCAAGGATACTTGTAAAATGTTAGTTGGACAAGCAATTTAAGCTTGTTTTCCCTAATTGCAGAAAAATTAAATGAGATATATCAGCATATAGAAGATAATAAGGGCTGCAAAATATGTGCTAAAAGTATGATTGAATAAACAAGAGTCAAGTTAGTGAAGGCTAACTTAACTCAATAATGATAAATAAATATTTTAGCACAAAATCAAGGCTGAAACAAAATCTTACGGCAATGATATTTATCATCCTTATGTCTGTAGAAAACCAAGCTTTATATCAGAAAAATAAGCTAATGAAAATCACCTTTATCTAGCTCAAAAAGTGTTCTAGGGTTAGTATTTTGTTAGGGCAAAGTTGTAGCCAATTCCTGGGGTTAGTTAGGGAGTTATCTAGGGTTAGAGAGTTAGTTTTCTGCAGCCCTAATGGATGTAGGTTATTTTTGTAACAAAAAAAAGATTTAGTGGCTGAAAGGGGACACCTCAATAAGGCAAGAGAGCCTAAGTCTCAAGGAACAACTTCCAAATGAGATAACTTCAAAACTTGAAACTTTCACATTTACCAATGCAACAATTAATGCCTTTGATTATTGGGTTAATGGAGTCAAGAAAAAAAAAAAACTATAGGTGCTACCTCCTTGGGGGTGTAAATCCTCTTACTCCCCAAGGTAAGTATCCCTAGCTAGGGTTTATACAAAAAGGGTGCAAACACTTATACTTCTCTTAGTAAAACCTTGTTAAATCGAAAATACTTAAGAAAAATTATGATGCAGGATAAGGTGGGGGTGTATGCCCTTATACTTCCCACCTAGCTCTAGCAACAATCAAGCTTGACTTGAAACAAAATAATAACACAATTCATATTTCTTACCAATTCAAGGAAAAGATGCTAAGAAAAACCACCACAATAGCAAAAGAAAATCCTTCCAAGGCTAGCGCATCATCATCATCAACTCCACAACCAAAGATAAACCATATCATAGCACAAGATAGAAAAATGCCTCAAGGGTAGCGAAAATTTCAGTCCAATACTTCTCACAATGGGAGAGTTATGATTTAAAATGAGATCTTATGATCTCTATTTATACAAAATGTCACTAACATAGTTTTTCCACATTAGCAAGGGTAAAACATAAGACAAGGGGTCCACAACCCTTATGTTACCCGTTGCAACCAAATAATATTAAACAATTCATATTTAAATTCACTTTTACACAAAAGAAAACCCTAAAACAAGAGGTCGTCACACATTTAGGGGATGTTTTGACACTAGGAGCAAGTTGTTGGTGTTGGAGGTGCATAGTTAGGCTTTCAAAGGCCACATGTCAATTTTCAAGGCCCTCTTCTCCTCAAAACTTCCATGTGTCAATGAACCATGTCTTCACCACCAAACCCTATCCCTTATATGTGACGTCAAGCCTCCAAAGGTGAAATTTTTCCTCTCCCAGGAAAAAAGTTCAGCATGTAAGGGACAAGTCATGTCATCCACAATGTCTTCTAGTCCTCCAAAGGTACATCTCTATCATCTGGCACGTGGGCCCTTGACATCCAACTTGTGGGATTCAAGCCCTATGGAAGCCCAAGCTAGGCTTGTTCCTCCAAAATTGTCCACCAACTTGTTGGGTGTGTGTTATATTCTTTGCATGTGTGTGTATGTGGGTGTGTCAGATACGACAACTGCGTCTGACGATCCCTTCTGGTAAAAATCATTACGTCAACTGCGTCTGACGTCAGATATATTTTTAGTGGATTTTGATATTTTTAGCTGATTTGTAAATTAATCCCGGATTAAGGGATTAGGGTTTTGGTATCTACGGAATACCTAAAAACATTGTATATATTGTATGGCGAATGGTGAAATTCGATATAATGAAAATAAGAAAGGTTTTCCCGGTTGAGGGTTTCCGGTAAAAATCTCTGTGTACTCTATGTATGATCCATTGATTAATTTCTGTATTTCTTAAGAATCTATATGCATTGCTTTACTTCGCAGGTTTAAAACTTACACAACTAGGTCTTGCAAAGACAAATAAGCACGCCCTCCAAGGATCTCAAGTCATAATATCATGGTGAGTAAATCAAATCAATAAATGAGCCACCTAAGCATGTGCAACAAATATTACCTGGTCAAACATGTAATTGGTCAAAGACATTATGTGACTTGCCAAGCTTGGATATGGGAGGGTTGGCGAGGTGTCCAATTGGGTAGATCTTTCCCTAGGTTAAGGAGTGTTTCCCAAGTTATACCCCTCTAATCCATGTGAAGTATATGAAGTGGTTAAGGATCAAAACTCATTGGGCATGGGGTTCATGACATACAAGGGGTTGTAGTGTCTCATTCATGGGTGCCTTTGTAGAGGGTGTGTGGCACCTTCATTTGCAATGCATTTTTTCCAAGCCCATCCTCTTTCCATTCTTTGTTTATTTCATGTTTTAAGGAATGATTTTAAGGCCACTGTCCCGATGTGGTGTCCAGATAATGACAGTGTCACTCACAAATACCTTGCGGAAATGAGAAGGTTGGCTCATGATGAGACCCCCCCTCTCTCAGTTGTGAAACTAAAAGCCACTACCCTGGATTGGTGGCCAGATGATGGTAATGTGACACCGTTAGATACCCATGATCATGATATGCCAGCTCGTGATGAGACCTCCTATCCTCCAACTAACCCCCTAAGCATTCTATCATTTACTCTTGTGTGTCCCCCTTTTTTTACAGAGAAGTGTTTCATTTATTTCTCGGGGGATCCATCAACAAATCATATGGAAGGTTTATACATAGTATTTTATCTTTTTTATCCAATAACAATCCCTCTGGACCTTCAACCCCTTCTTCCCATAGAATGAGGGATAACCCCTTCTTGGGTCAATACACCCTAAAATCCCAAGAGACAAGGAAATATGGGTTTTTAGATGATGGAAAGTGGTAATTATGGTTGGGAATGGTATGATGGATCTTCAAGGGAGTTCCTAGTAGAAAACCCATTTTTTAAGAAGACCACTTACTAGGGCACCTTGTCAACCACCAAGGCGAAACAGGGAAAAAGGCATAATGTCCAAGCATATGTCATGAAATATAAAGCAATATAAGATACAACATCCTCAAAATGCCTCAAATGTTGAAATGACACTCACCATAATACCTGACTTGTACCTCATGGAGCAAGGCCCAATGCCTCTCAGAAGCCAACTAGTGTGGTGGATTCCATATGAAAATCCTGACCTCTATGGTGGTGAGAAGGGTCTCCATCTGTGGAAGTTGATGTTGCTGGTCATGTAGTGTCTCGACACTCCATATATTCAACCTGAGGGCCTCAAGGCATAATCTCCTTAGTTATCCCACAAATTGGGGATAAAAAAACCCCATATATGCCCCCCTCAGGTTCATACCACATAATAAAAAATATACCAGACACCTTTTATTCCTCCTATTCAATTATATGACAGATCAAGATCACCAAGAAAATGACTCCAAATTCAAGTCCCAAAGGGATATAATCATACAAATTTTGTAAGGGATTCTTGCAATTCCATCCTATATTGATTTCTTTTTGTTTTTCCAATAGTTAAAGAATTATATTCTTTTAATATTATTTAATATTAAAAGATAGATATCCAAAAAGATAGATATCCAAAAAACAATAAGATATATCCTCAGGGGGAGAAAAACCTACAAACTTTCCTCAGTATAGATTCCTCCAATATGTACAATGTCATACAATTCTCTTTCACAAAATCGATACCAAAGAGACCCAGACACGAACCAAGAATAGCCTCCTAGATAAGTGTGTACTACTCTCTTGTACTTATATTCAATGAGTGATCAAAATGACTTGATATAACCTCTATTTATACTCTAAAAGACCTAAAATACATGACTTATCAATAAAACCTTTCACAATTACACTTAGGAATAACCAATACAATTACATTTAGGAATAACTTATGAAATTACATAAAATCTCAACACTCTCTCTTAATGAGGAAGATATTCTATCCGACACAGACTCTAACATTGTTTCCATCCACACGAGCTCATGATCATTGATTTCAAGACACAAAAATCTATACATCATAGGAAATCCATTGTGACTTTACAACATGCATCCGGGGCCAGTGGGTAGCTCTTCAATAGCTACAACATGTCATCATGAGACTATCCATTTTCCCACAAAAAGCTCAAATATCTTATGCATGACATCCAGTACCCTGCGATAACATCTATACCTCGTCTCTTCATCATGCATCCAAGGTCATTGGGTAGCTCTCCAATATCTACAACATGTCACCATGACATCCACTACATTGCGATAACATCTGAATCCATCACTCCCTCTGAAGAGGGACTACGCTGAGCTTGTCCCTGAAGTACTCAAACTTCTCCCTTGATAATGGATTTGTCAGCACATATGCAACCTGCTCATCGGTAGCCACATATTGGAGCCTCACTGCTCCCTTATGCACCATATACCTGATACAATGATACCTTATTTCAATATGCTTCGACCTATCATGAAACATTGACTTCTATGACAACTTTATACAACTTTGGTTGTCGCACAAGATACAAGTTGCCTCCATCACAATATTGAATAATCCAGTGAGTAATTTGTGAAGCCACACTACTTCACAACTTGTTGCACATGCTTTCAGATACTCTGCCTCAGCAGTACTGAGTGCTACACATGACTGCTTCTTACTGATCCATGAAATCATACCGGATCCCGAAGTGAAGCAACATCCTAATGTACTTTTCTAGTTTGTAACACTATCGACCCAATCTGAATCTGAATATCCAAGTAGACTGATCTCACTGTCTGCAACATACTTGAGCCCATAATCCATTGTACCTTTAAGGTGCCTCATCACATGTTTTACTGCAATCAGGTGAACATGTTTGGGGTCAACTATTCATTAACTCAAGGTGTTCACAACAAAACATATGTGTGTTCGTGTGTTTGTCAAATACATCAATGATCCAATCATCTGCCTATATAATGTAGCATCCACAATTTCTGAAGCCATATCATCCAACAACTTCATATTTGATGCCATTGGTGTAGCCATCAGTTTACAGTCCAACATCCCAAACCTCTTCAGGATCTCCACAACATATTTTCCCTGATTTAGGAAGATATCATTCTTCCTCTTCCATACCTCTAGACCCAAAAAGCAGTGCATCAAACCTAGGTATTTCGATTCGAACTTTGCATTGAGTTTTATCTTACACTCAATGATGAGCTTCTCCACTCCTGTCAAGAACATGTCATCCACATATAGTAGTAATATCACTGGTCCATCATCCTCAACCTTGAAGTAAATGTTAGGATCTGCACTGCTCTTGGTAAATCCAAAGCTCATCAGAAAACCATCAATTCGATCATACCATGTTATCCTTGCCTGCGTCAATCCATATAATGCCTTCTTTAACCCGCACACATGCATCTCCCTGTCATGTGTCTTGAATTCTTATGGTTGTTCCATGTAAATATCTTCCTCTATTACCCCATTCAAAAATGTCATCTTCACGTCCATCTGATGAACCTTCCATTTCATCACAATAGCTATTGAAATAACATCCCTTATTGAAGTATATCTTGCCACATGAGAAAAATTATCCTCATATTTAATTCCTTCCTTCTGAGAAAATCCTCATGCTACAAATCTATCCTTGTATTTCCCAATGCTTCCATCTACAACATGCTTCATCTTGAATATCCACTTGGAGCTTACAACTGATTTTTCCTTCGGTTTGGGAACCACATCCCAAACATCATTCTTCATTATTGACTTCTATTCCTCGACCATGACATCCTTCCATTCTTTCCTTCCTGCAACTTATTCATAGATAGTAGGCTCTACATCAATTATATCACACAATAATGCCACATATCCAGGATACGGTTTTGGTTTCTTGACTTTCCTAGATTATCCATCCTGGGCACCATATCTCTCTGCATCTTTGATGGCCTTGTTGAGGAAAATATATGAATTTATCTTACTCAAGCACTTTCAAATCTTGCTTGGCTAAAGATAGTCGAGAATATTACCCTATGTTTATATCCTCAAAAAGTGTTTCCTAATCCACAAGTATTAGTTATAAGGGCTCAAGATGATTTTTTAAAATAAAATATTACTAGAAAATATAACATTTTAATATCATTTTCTAAATATAACAGATTGCAAAAGTAAATGTGGAGATCAAAGAAAAAATACCAAGTCATATATCAACATTGATGATACAAAATAGAAATCGGTTTATTTCATTCCAAGAAATCAAAAGAATTGTTCTCTTTACAAAAATCCCTATGGGGGGCATGGACCAAGGTCAAACTTAGATATCCCCGATGAAAACCATACAAAAGGACTTTGACAAGAAGTAAAAACTGAACTTTAAAATCTGGATCAGCTTGCCACATACTGTTGCCCACTTGACTCTGCACAATTTCCTTTATCAATCATGAAATTTAATTCATAAACAGACAAGTCTACACAGACTATCAAAGATAGATAAACACCTCTGAAACAAGCATATGAATGATATGGTTCAGGTTTGAACCTTGTTGTCTATAATAGGACCCTGTTGTCATAAAAGAGAATTAGGCTTTTAATGAATTGAAGAATGAATGAAAACTAAACTATCTCAATAAAACTCAAGATCAAACCTTAGTATGCTTTCTCCTTCTATTCTCCTCCTCTTCTTCCTTCTCATCTGGCTTTTATGCATTCCAAATTAGTTGAAGTAGTTCAACCACCTCATTTAGTTAAGTTAACCAAAACTCAACTAACTTTTAGTTTATGGGAAGAGTTAATAATAATAATAATAATAATAATAATAATAATAATAATAATAATAAGGGTCTTTTATTAAATAATAACTAGTAGGTGGGACCCCTTGTGACTCCCTTTAATTTCTTAACAAAAATAAACATAATTCGACAATCAATCAAACACATCCCTCCTTGTGGCTCCCATAATCAATTCCACAATTTGAAATTTAAATATCAATGATATTTCAAATTATATCCAAACATATCATATCCAAAATATCCAAAAATAGTTCATTGTCCAAAACCTTCAGCAGTCCACTATCCTCAATAAAACAATAACAAAACATAATAAAAAACCATATTTGCCACTTTGAGAGGCAATTTTTCCTATGTTGTTGCTATCCCATTTTGACTTCCCTGAATTGGACTTAGGTTGGGTGGAACCTTGAGGCTTGATCTCATTGATGACATGGGAACAATCATCTCTCAAGTGCAAACGTGATGATACTGATTGGTTGAATCACTTGAAGGAGAGGAGGGGGGAACAATAGATTTTCCTTTGCCATGCATGTGGTGGGCTTCGGTTTTGAGTCTTTTTCTTGCGTGGGAGGACTGTACATGTGTGTGTGTAGTGGAAATATGTACATTTGGGTTAATAGGTGGAGGAGGAGCAGCTAGAGAAACATTTGGCCAGCCATGATGGTGGGAAACTACTGGGTGAACAATCTCCTACCATCCGTCATTCTTGGGAACTTCAGGTTGCAAAGAAACATGAGGGGGCATAGGGATACCAGGGACATGTTGGGGCTGGAAGGGAGGACTCTCTGGTCTAGGCTGGACTACCCCTTGTCCAATCCAATTGAAAAATCTAGCTTGAAAGAGTTGGTTTAACTCTTGAGTATCTGCATCGAAATGTATTGAGAATCTGGGCCTTCTAGGCCCTCTGTTCCAATTTCCTCTGCCCTATTATTTCATCCATGTCTTCCTCTGTTGAAGAAGATCATCCTGTATGCAACAATTATTAACAACTAGCTCTTAAACAGACCATACATGACATTCTCTTAATATGAAACAAATTTTGGCTCATCAATCACATCAGACCCATGCAATCCAATCCATAACATTTATCTAATAATTGTTAAATGAGCAGGGGGTGAAATAGGTTTCAAGGATATCTGAGGGGCTTGTATTGAGAAAAAAAGTGATATCATGACCAGGAGTAAGAACACGATTACTGCTCGACAATTCATTAAACAATTGATTGTGCAACAAAACCAAAACATATCAACTGTCGTCTATCTCTGTGTTATTTTTTTATCGCTGTGATACTGAGTTTTAGTTTAATTTTAGTGAGAAGGGCATACAAAATGAATTTGGGATCGTGAGGGGATTTATTATGAGAGAAAAGTGAGAAAATGAGAGGGAATTAGATGGATATTGTTCATAAAATAAATTAACTCAATCAACTATCATAACTTTGTTCAAATTTTAATCCAAAAAGCATCCACTTCAAGACCAAAACATTCATTGTTTCTCAATTGCATCAAACTGCTTGTTGTCTCAATAACAATTTAATTTCCCAAAAATATTCAATTTATAATAGTCTGTGTATTATAACATATGCAAACATTTCCAATTCAATAGTATTGTGTGCTCTAATTTTGATCTCTTTCCTTTTTAAAACAAACGAAACATGCACAACAATCATGGATCAACAACAACAGTCAACCCCAAAACATAATCCTGATAGTCTTCACGATGATTCCCATATGACGTATGAAAAGAAAATAACTAAATGATACACATGTATCTCTGTTATCTATGCCAGAACCTTCATCTTTGGTAATGAAACAATAATACACCCAATATAAACAATCAACAATCGTTGCCCTCTAATCAACAATCGAGCCTGATTTAAATATACAAAGGTGCCTTTTAAAATCATGGAATGACTTAAGAGCATGCTCAGTGAACCAAGCATACACAAGTCTTAAATCATATCATTGACACAATCTGAAATCGACAATAATAATCAATCTCCAAAAAAATGGAACCCAAATTTCTCTCTGTGTGAAATCATATATACAAACTTCCTTTTAAAGGGAACGAGCCCCATAAATATATAATGTATGAAGAGAACATAGCGATATTGACACACATGCACCTCTTTTAAACTTGACAGAACCATGATTGGGATTGGTGAAACTCATACATGTGTCTTCTTATATTTAAATGAAATCAAGATCATGTTGGATTAAACACAATAATCGATACCATAAACGAATAGAAGGACAACTCTCGACTGTATGTAACCACACATTTTATTTCTTCGTTGTTTAAACAAATTCATCACAGAAAGACCACACAGAGATTCAACCAAGAGGATTGTTTTATAAATGAGGGAGCATGTGTCCTTAAACTTCCACAATCATTAAACTGATAACCCAAAACTTGATAAACTACAGAAGGTGCCCGAGGAGGGTAGAGGCAAGTCAGAGTCCAAGTCGGGCTCTTTAAAAAATTAAATGTAGAGGGCAATGAAAGCCTGATTGTCTTTTTAAAAACACGTAAAGATGGTGGTCTTCATATCCTCATATCCATTTACTATCGATTAACAACCACATGCCACCATGCAATCTTGAAAAAAAAGAGCCATGCTCTTTAAAAAAAACCCTACAACCCTTAGTCTTATAACTCCAAGCCTTTGACATAATCATAAGTGAATGCCCAAGTGAAAATAAGGCAATTCAAGTTAAACAACCCAATTGCACACATGTGCCTCTAACACTTTGCAGAGATGAACAAGGGTTAACTTAAACAGTGGAGGGTACTCAAAACATAGAGAGATAATGTCTCTTTCCAACACTTAGGAGGTCGATACTTTTGACAAAAACAACAGTGAGGCTTCACAACATACAGTCATCATTATAGCAAAGATGAGAGGAGTGGGTGTGGAAACCCTTTGTTGAAAAATGCCAGGATGCAACTAGTATCAATTCGATACATATACAGACCTCTATCAAACATTCTGGGCCAACCAAGATGGACCGTGGAAAGATTTCAGTGAAACCATAGTAAAGAATGAGCCATGAACAACAACTCGGGGCTTAGACAAAGGAAACACACCAACTGTCGATAGTTTCTTTGCAACTGGATAAATATAACAATAACAACCAAGAGGTAAAATGAGTTGACATCCATCGATACACAGAAGGGTGGTTAAAACCCCGCAATCATAAAACTCAGAGCCCATTGCATCACTGTCACCATTTTTCCACGAAGAACCATCATAAAAAACCAAACTGATCGAGAAAATAATCAATGCACAACCTTTATAATCAATAATACCCATTAGTTTTCTTACAATTACCAACATTTCACAATCATCATAGAGAGCCATAACACCATATTTACACACAATCGAAAAACTCAAGAAAACACAAAATCCATGCATTCCTGAGCCACCATTTGATTCATAATACAGAGAGTCCATCATGGATGGAGAGAAAAGAGCCATACCTGTGAGAAAATCACTTAAATGACAAGTTGGACGAGCATTCCCTTCTGAAAGCTGAAAACGCGGAGCTTCCACAACCAACAGACCAACAATGCAACAATGATAGGGTGACAGACGATAGGGAGGTTTGGAGTGACATGCAGTAAATGCACGTTGCTTCCTGACCTGGCCCCATTCAATTCCATGTACGATCCAACCCACCCGAGATATCTCATATCTATACGTTAACTTGATGCCATAACTCCAATGATAATCACATATCAACGTTTATATATGTGCCTCCATTCAACTTTCAATAAAAATCATATATTCCTTTAACCAACCACATGGTATAATAGATAGGTCCAACACTTGTATCCATTTATACATTTATTTTAATTTTCTTTGTAGTCTTTTACCATGGCCTTAGGATTAACACATAGTTCCTTTCCTTTTGTTTTGAGCTAGCTCCCATTTAATTATCCCTTGCATATATATGGATAAGTAATCAATATATGAATTAGTAATCAAGGTTATAACATAGCACCTATAAACAACATGATCCTCATACCCATGGAAATTGTTCTGTGTCGTAAGTAAATACCAACAACGTTCAACAATAATGCATTAACCATTCATTATCACATCAAATGAAACCAAGACCACATCATAAAAAATGTAGGACTGTGTAGGAAACATCATAACAACAACAACATATAAATGTAATATGTCTATCCTTGCACCTCTAGTCTACAAGGGGTCCCACCTACTAGTATTATATTATTATCATAATTAAATAATAGCACTTTAGAAATCCTTTGCGGTCGAAATTCATCGTTGTGATTTTGATCGTCAACAAACTGGCGACTCCACAGGGAAATTTGTTTTCAACAGATTAAGAACTCAGAATGTCTAGTTTTGCAGATTAGGTAACATCAGATCAAGAAGATATATATTAGGATGATTATGAAACAGGGGGAAGTGAGCAGATTTAAGGGAAAAATGACTGTGAATTTGGGAATAACTCATGGAAAGTGTTAAGTATGAGGGGGTTTAACCCTGCAAGCACAATCATTCAACTAATCATAGTAAAGTGTTCTTGACTTCAAGGAGAAATATTTTCTGAAATGCTCTTTTGAATCTTGAAATAGATGGAAGAAAAGGAAAGAAAAAGAGGGATAAAACCAACTATCTTCTAAAACAACAGTTGAAGCAGATAAAAATTTCAATGATGCTTTCAAAGGGAACATCATGACAACTGTGTAACTCGATTTGTATTGATTAACAATACTTTGTAGAATAGCGTCATTGTGGAAAAACTGATCCAACATTTTATTTTGACAAGAAATGAAGTCAAAAGAAACCAAATTGCAAGAAATGACATAGCAGAAATGAAACAACAAAGTTGAAATAACATAAATGTAAAAATAGAAATGTAAAATCGAAGCAATTAAAACAAATTATAATACAGAAAACACTCCATATAGTGTTAAAACTTTCAAGTTGGTTCCACGTAATGTTTTAAGTGGGAATTGTTAGTGCTATAGGAAAACAATCGCTCGTGTAAGTCCTTTAGGATGTAAGAATTTGCGCCGACACAAGCAATCTTAAAAGGACCCAGCCATAATTTTTGGAACTTCGAATGCCTTCCTCTATCAGCATGGGCTAAATCCCACAACAATACTTTCTCATTAACCTTAAATTTGACATCCTTTATACTTTTGTTGAAATATCTTTTAACAGTCTGTTGTCTTCTCTTTATATTATCCAAGGAAAACGTCCTTTGCTCCTCTAAAGCCAAAAGTGCATTCATTCTTTGAGAAACATCATAAGAACTTAATTCTTCAACCTGTAGCATTAACATTAAAGAGGAGAGTTCCAGCTCAGTAGGCATAATGGCTTCTTGACCATAAACAAGCTAGAAAGGAGTGCAACCAGTGCTCACCTTGGTGGTAATGCGATATTCCCAAAGGGCGTAAGTGAGGAGAGTGTTCCATTGTCGAGGCTTATATTCAATGATCCTCTTGATGATTCTTACCAGATTCTTATTGGCGGACTTGGCCTGCCCATTACCTTGGGGATAATAAGATGATGAGGTAAAATGTTTAACCCCTAACTTAGCTAAAAATTGGGTCAACTTAGCAGAAAAAAAGGTGGGGCCATTGTCTGTAATAATTTCCAAAGGAAGACCAAATCTGGAAAAAATATTAGTTTCAAGAAAAGAAATCACCTGCTCATCCTGCGAATTCTTAAGCAAGACAACTTCAGTCCATTTCATAAAATAGTCTGTGGATGTCAAGATAAAGACTTTCCCTGCTGAAGACGGATGATTAATAGGACCAATGAAGTCCAAACCCCATTTTGAAGAAGGAAATTCAGGGAGGACAGGTTGTAAAGGCATGGATGAAAGGTGTTCTTTCCCAACAAACTTCTGGCACTTGTCACAAGATCTTGAAAAAACATAAGAATCATGAAAGATTGAAGGACAATAATATCCTTTCCTAATAATATTAAAAGCAATGGTTTTAGCATAAAAGTGACCTCCTACATGGATAAACAAATTTGAAGAACCATGAGTCTCTTGTAACAATTTATGTGCTTCCTCATTGTTCACACAACGAAGTAACATACCATCGACAGATCTCCTAAACAAGAAGTCTCCTAGAATAACGTATCTAGCAGATTCGAGAGAGAACCTTCTTCTTTGATGGGTATCTAAGTTATCTGGACATCTTTGATTTTTCAAGTAATAAACCAGATCTTTATACCAAGGATGTTCAGACACAGGAAGGATTTTATTGTCAATGTAGAACAATGTTGATAGAGAGTTATCTTGCTCATCAATTTCTTCACTAGTTTCAACATGCTAAGCTAAGTGAAGGGCTAAGTCACGTCCCTTGATGGTGTTAGAAGTCATGATAGTTAAATCATGCTCGTGGATCTTGGCAAGCCAATGTGCAAGCTTCCCTGAAAGATAAGTATGTGAGAGCAAAAACTTGACAGTAGGTAAAGGTACGTTTACCAGCGTGTGCTTACCTAAGATGAAATGGAGAAACTTTTCAACAGCTTTAACAAGAGAGAAATCATGCTTTTCAATAAAAGAATATTTAAACTCATCCTCTGACAAACTTTGACTCATGTAAGCCACTGGTTTTTCATTACCTTGGTCATCACATTGCATGAGGATAGCATAAACTGCTTCCTCTGTGGCATTAGTATATATCATAAATTCTTTCTCAAAATCTGGCTTCGCCAAAACTAGTGCGAAATTGATTGGTTCTTTATCCCTACAAAAGCATTTTCAACATCATTTGTCCAAGAAAAGGAGCGATCTTTCTTAAGAATATTATGAATTGGTTTTACCATTACAACAAAATCAGGAACAAACCTACATACAAAGTTAATAACCCCCATAAAGGCTTGAACCTCCTTCTTGGAAGTAGGAGCAGAAAGATTTAGGATAACAACAATCCTTTCAAGATCTATGCTTATTCCTAAATCAAAGACAATGTGTCCAAGTATCTTTCCCTTGGTAATGCCAATAATAGACTTAGAAGTATTTAGAGAAATATCAAATTTCCTGCATCGCATGAGAACCTTTTTAAGATGACCAAAATGATCTGATCGATTTTTTAAGTACACAGTTAAGTCATCAAGATAAATTTGAATGATTTTTCCGATCAAATCATCAAAATCTATTTGCATAGACATTGAAAAGTGGCACCTACATTAGATAAGCCAAAAGGCATACGTTCATAAACAAAAGTTCCCCAACGAGTAATAAAAGTGGTTTTATATTTATCTGTCCTTTTTACCTTGATTTGATTGTAACTAAAAAAACTGTCAAGAACATCATCTGTGACACTACAACTTGCTGCAAAATCATTTCCATATTAGGGAGAGGAAAGTGATCTTTTATACTATCCCTATTCAATGCGCGAAAATCCACGCATAATCTGATCTGACCAGTTGTTTTCTGAACGGGAACCAAATTGGAAACCCACTCAGAATACTTAACTGGGAAAATTATCGTAACCTTCAAGAGTTTTTCCAACTCCTTTCAAATAGTTTCTTCCAGTGCAGGGTTAATGGGTCTTTGTTTTTGGCTAACTAGTTTTATGCCCTCCTTGATAGGAATGGCATGTTGTATAAGAGCAGGATCAAAACCACGAAGATCCTCATAAGACCAAGCAAAAACATCCTAAAATTCACTAAGAAACTCAGTGAACTTCATTTTTTCTTCATCAGAACATTGGGCACCTGTCTTAACATTCTTCGGAGACTCGGGTGTTCCAATGTTCAAGGAAATGACTTCACCCACTTTCCTTTTCAACTCCTCTTCTTTATGTTTTTCTTTGTTGCCTACATCACTTGATGAAAATGAACTTTCTAGAGGAGTCAAACCTTTAGGAATTTTGTTATCTTCCATTGATATAATTTCCTTAGGCTTATAAGGTTCATTTTGAATGAAAGAACAGATGCTCTCATTACTAGGGAATATTTTCCATGACTCTAGATTTTAAGGGATATGCGAACGATATAGAGATTGAAAGATACAATCAAGTCTTTGTGGCAGAAGTTGTCGAGTAGGAGAGGATGCAAAAACAACTAAACTATCATCCATTGAGTTCAATTCCCTTTTAACATGAGTGATGATGAAAGATAACAAGTTTGAGATAAGTGCCCAAACAGTTTGGGCGTAACGTTTTATTAACTTATTTCTAGGAGAGTATATCTTACATACAAGGTTTAAAACAAGTTCGAAATCCCCAAAAACTGTAAGGTGACCACAACCTAGATTATAGGCATTTTGAATGCCTAGCAGTAATGCTTCAAATTCAGTGACATTGTTTGTGAAAGAAAACTCTAACCTATAGGAAAAGTTATGAATTTTACCCAAAGGAGAGTACACTATAATACCAACTTTTCTTCCTTCATTGGAGCATGAACCATCAAAGTTCATATGCCACATCCCATATTCTATGTCGATTTGTTCCAAGGTAGTGTTGTCCTCATCTACAAATATGGAATACACTCCTAGATCCTCCTCGATATAATTCACATTAGGATGTGGGACACTTTCTATGTAAGGTGAAATTCTCCCCTCCCTTAGGACTATGATGTTTTTACCATTATGAGGAACAGATAAGTGTGTCCCATTGAGTGAGAGGTATCCACCCATAAAATCTTGCTAATCTCTTCCTAATATGTTAGAGTAATTACTCACTGGCATATAAATTACCTGAATATTAAGGGTTATCCTTATTTCAGGATGTGCGCACAAAACCAAGGTCACGTCCTTGATTTCACCTATGGTCGTTTGTTGTAAACTATTATAAGAGAGCATGCTTCTAGCATTTTCATTTGTACAAGATAAGCCTAGTTCTTCCATAATAATCTTTGACATTACACTTGGGCCCGAACTGCCATCAATGAAACAACAATGGGCTATTTTTTCCATAATCTTTACAGAAATAAAAAACGGGGGTTTTTTTGTAGGGTGTCTAAAGTTATGTACACCTACTTTTTTACAGTTGAATCCTCTTCATCTACCTCTTCAGAGAGGTTGGATACAATGGAATATTTTCCTTCCATAAAAAAATTTAGATGCTTTTGTTGCTCAGGGACAACAACCATGTCCAGGAGGGTATCATCAGCTTTAATATTGGCCAATCGATTGAGAATGTTGTATTTGGAAGATAGAAGAGGGGAGGTAGTTCCTTGACTGTCATGACCTTTAGAAACCTGAACAATAGTAGCTGGTGAAGATGAGCTTGGGTTGGAAGAAGTGTGAGAAGGATCATATTTACCTTTTGGAGCATAGGATTTATTCCTAGTGTTTATGATCATCACATCCTCTGGCTCTGCAAAGTCTAGGACAACAATAGTAGTTTCAGGTATTTTACCAAATATTTTATCTCTGACAGTCTTATTTACCTCACAAGTACTTTCCTCATGGTGTTCCTCGCAAAATTTACACCAGCTTTGAGGCATGATTTCTTTAGGCTGAAATTTGTTTTCATTAGGATTTCTAAAGGGTGGTGAATAAGAAGATGAAGCCCCAGGGGTAAGCGCATGAACATTTCCTTTCCACTCATATGCTATCATTCGATTATTCATGTCTTGTACAAGCTGTAAGAGGGTAGACATGTCTGTCTATTTAACTAAAACTCCCTTAGGAAGACCTGTTCTTTCTAACTATTCTTCATACTCTAAACAAGTATGCAAAGAGGTACCAAGGCTATCAGTGGACTTTTCTTCAATCCTATGATGGTAGGGGGAAGGTAAAGAGTTATATTAATGCATGAAAGAGGCTTGGTTCTGAGGGCGAATGAGTTCATGGACTTGGTTATATAATTTGGCGAAACACAAGTTGAAATACTTGATAGTTTCACCATCCTTATAAGCAATGCTATTGTATTCCTGTAACTGCTCGGTTGGGATTTTGGTATTCCCATAAGTAGAATTGAACCAATAAACTAACTCCTCCAAAGTAGAAATAATCTTGGGAGGAAGGTCAAAGAAATTGGCCTCAACCTTTCCTTCAAGAGAATTAACAAATAAGCGCATACAAGTGTCATTTTCATTGGCTCCTATGTTGTGACATGCATTAGAAAATGCCACCAAGTGTTCATTCATAGTGACCGTGTGATTCCTTGAAAACCTAGGGAGATTGTCTTTGAATTTAGGAAGTGGACGAGTAGCAGCTGCTAGGTTAAGAGGGGAGGAAACATTCCACGGAGTAGTTGTAGCATCTTCTTCAAACTAAAAAAAGCCCATACTTTTTAATGACTTTGGCAGGGTTTGTAGTAGATTGGACATTTACTTGGTGACTATATAAGCTACCAATCACAGACGAGGTTGAAGGTTTAGATGAAGAAGAACCTCTAGTGCCACCAGAGCCACCACTAGATGTCATCTTGTGAACGATAGGTAAGTGAGAGAAAGATGAAATGGTTGAATCAGACAAAGTTCTTCTTAGAGTACTTTGTTGGGTTGATAAAACAACGTTTCTTCTTCCTATTTCAACAATGGGATTAGTCTCAGGTGATAAACCTCTTCTTCTCCTAGAGATACGAGGGTCTAAGGACTTGAAAAGAAGATCAAAACTGTAGGAAAAATAAAGTTATGGTTGATTCCTAGGGTGTCTTTGCCTAGCTTCCCAACGTTCTTGGACACTTATGTCTTGTTCAATCACTTCCCATGAGCGTTCAATCTCAACCCGGGTATTAATGGTCTCTAAGATGGTATTAAACAAGGTTAAAGCAACTCTAGTCTGATCTTTAGGACCAAGCTCAATATTGGGTTGCCTTACAATAGGTATAGTCATGAAGAAAAGAAATAGTCAAAGGATCAATATCAGAAATATAAATATATTCAATGATAATCAAGCATAAAATCAACCAGAGAGATATGGAAGATCTCCCTAGTATGGTCACCAAAATAAATGTTGAGGAAACGATATGAATTTATCTTACTCAAGCATTTTCGATTCTTGCTTGGCTAAGGCAAGATATCCGGGAATATTACCCTATGTTTATAGCCTCAAAAAGTGTTTCCTAATACACAAGTATTAGTTACAAGGGCTCAGGATGATTTTTTAAAATAAAAGATTGCTGCAAAATATAACATTTCTATATCATTTTCTGAATATAACAGATTGCAAAAGTAAATGTGGAGATCAAAATAAAAAATACCAAGTCATATATTAACACTGATGAGATAGAATAGAAATCACTTTATTTCATTCCAAGATATCAAAAGAATTGTCTCTTTACAAAAATCCATGTGAGGGGCATGTACCAAGGTCAAACTTAGATATCCCCGATGAAAACCATACAAAAGGAATCTGACAAGAAGTAAAAAATGAACTTTAAAATATGGATCAGCTTGCCACAGACTGCTGCCCACTTGACTCTGCACAATATCCTTTATCAGTCATGAAATTTAATTCATAAATATACAAGTCTACACAGACTATCAAATATAGATCAACACCTCTAAAACAAGCATCTGAATGATATGGTTCAACTTTGAACCTTGGTGTCTACAATAGGACCCTGTTGTCATAAAATAGAATTAAGATTTTAATGAATTGAAGAATGACTCAAAACTAAACTATCTCAATAAAACTCAAGAGCAAACCTTAGTATGATTTCTCCTTCTATTCTCCTCATGTTTTTCCTTCTCATTTGGCTTTTATGCATTCCAAATTAGTTGAAGTAGTTCAACTACCTCTTTTAGTTAAGTTAACTAAAACTCAACTAACTTTTAGTTTAGGGGAAGAATTAATAATAATAAGGGTCTTTTATTAATTAATAACTAGTAGGTGGGACCCCTTGTGACTCCCTTTAATTTCTTAACAAAAATAAACATAATTAGACAATCAATCAAACACATCCCTCCTTGTGGCTCCCATAATCAATTCCACAATTTGAAATTTAAATATCAATGATATTTCAAATTATATCCAAACATATCATATCCAAAATATCCAAAAATAGTTTGTTGTCCAAAACCTTCAGTAGTCCACTGTCCTCAATAAAACAATAATAAAACATAATAAAAAATCTTATTTTCCACTTTGAGAGTCAATTTTTCTTTTGTTGCTGCTATCCCCTTTTGACTTCCTTGAATTGGCCTTAGGTTGGGTGGAACCTTGAGGCTTGATATCATTGATGACATAGGAACAATCATCTCTCAAGTGCATATGAGATTATACTGACTTGGATGAATCACTTGAAGGAGAGGAGGGGGCAACAACAACTTTTCCTTTTTCATTCATGTGGTGAGATTCAATTTTGAGTCTTTTGCTTGCGTGGGAGGACTATACAAGTGAGTGTGCCAAGACAATCTGGACATTTGGGTTAACAGGTGGAGGAGGAGCAAGTAGAGACAAATTTGGCCAGCCACGATGGTGGGAGACTGTTGGGTGAATAATATTCCGCCATCCATAATTCTCGAGAACTTCAGGTTGCAAAGAAACATGAGGGGTCACAGGGATACCAGGGACATGCTAGAGTTGGAAAGGTGGCCTCTTTGGTCTAGGCTGGACTACCCCTTGTCCAATCCAATCAAAAAATCTAGCTTGAAAGAGATGGTTTAACTCTTGATGATCTGCATCGAAATGTATTGAGAATTTGGGCCTTCTAGGCCCTATGTTCTAATTTCCTCTGCCCCTATTATTTTGGCCATGAATTACTCTGATGAAAAAGGTCATCCTATATGGAACAATTATTAGCAACTAACTCTTAAATAGACCATACATGACATTATCTTAATATGAAACAAATTTTGGCTCAACAATCACATCAGACTCATGCAATCCAATCCATAAAATTTATCTAATAATTGTCAAATGAGCATGGGGTGAAATAGAGTTAAAGGATATATGAGGAGCTTGTATTGAGTGAAAAAGTGATATCATGAACGGGTGTAAGAAAACTATTACTGCTCGACAATTCATTAAACAATTGACTGTGCAACAAAACCAAAACATATCAACTGTCATCTATCTCTGTGTTATTTTTGTATCATTGTCATACAGATTTTTAATTTAATTTTAGTGAACAGGGCATGCAAAATGAATTTGTGATCGTGAGGGTATTTATTATGAGAGAAAAGTGAGAAAATGAGAGGGAATTAGATGGATATTGTTCATAAAATAAATTATCTGAGTCAACTATCATAACTCTGTTCAAATTTTAATCCAAAAAGCATCCACTTCAAGACCAAAACATTCATTGTTTCTCAATTGCATCAAACTGCTTGTTGTCTCAATAACAATTTAATTTCCCAAAAATATTCAATTTATAACAGTATCTGTATTACAACATATGCAAACATTTCCAATTCAATAGTACTGCATGCTCTAATGCTTATCTCTTTCCTTTTTAAAACAAACGAAACATGCACAAAACTCATGGATGGACAACAACAGTTAACCCCAAAACATAATCCCGAGCTTGATCTTTGTGTGCATCAGTATATATAGATTATTTTTAAAAAAAATTATAATCTTCACAATGATTCCCATACGATGTATGAAGAGAACAACACTAAATGATACACATGGATCTCTGTTATCTATGCCAGGACCTTCATCTTTAGTAATGAAACAACAATACACCCAAGATAAAAAATCAAAAGTCATTGTCCTCTAATCAACAATCATGCCCGATTTAAATATACATAGGTGCCTTTTAAAATCATGGATTGACTTAAGAGCATGCTCGGTAAACCAATCATACACAGGTCTTCAATCATATCATTGACACAATCTGATAACGACAACAAAAGTCAATCTCCAAAACAATGGAACCCTGAGCTCGCTCTCTGTGTGAAATCATATATACAGACTTCCTTTTAAAGGGAACGAGCCCCAGAACTATATCATGTATGAAGAAAACAGAGAGGTATTGACACACATGCACCTCCTTTAAACTTGAATAAACCATGTTCGGGCTAGGTGAAACTCATACATGTGTCTTCTTATCTTTAAATGTAATCAAGATCATGTTAGATTAAACACAGTAATCGAGACCATAAACGAATAGAAGGACAACTCTCGGCTATATGTAACCACACATTTTATTTCTTCTTTGTTTAAATAAATTCATCACAAAAAGACCACAAAGATATTCGACCGCCTCTAACACGTTGCAGAGATAAGCGAGGGTTAACTTAAACAGTGGAGGGTACTCAAAACACAGAGAGATAATATCTCTTTCCAACACTTGGGAGGTCGATACTTTTGACAATAACAACAGTGAGGCTTCACAACATACAATCATCATTATAGCAGAGACAAGAGGAGTGCCTGCGGAAACCCTTTGTTGAAAAATTCAAGGACGCAACTCGTATCAATTCGATACATATACATACCTCTATCAAACATTATGGGCCAACCAAGATGGATCGTGGAAAGATTTCAATGAAACCGCAGTAAATAATGGGCCATTAACAATAGCTCAAGGCTTAGACAAAGGAAACACACCAACTGTCGACAATTTCTTTGCAACTGGATAAAAATTACAACAACGACCGAGAGGGAAAACAAATTGAAATCCACTGATACAAAAAAGGGTGGTGAAAACCCCGCAACCATAAAACACAGAGCCCATTGCACCACTGTAACCATTTTTCCACAGAGAACTATCATAAAAATATAAACTGATCGAGCAAATAACTAATGCACAACCTTTATAATCAATAATACCCATCATTTTGCTTACAATTACCGACATTTTGCAGTCATCACAGAGAGCCATAACACCATATTTACACACAGTCAGAAAATTCAAGAAAACATAGAATCCATGCATTCCTGAGCCACCATTTGATTCATAGTATAGAGAGTCCATCATGGATGGAGAGAAAAGACGCATACCTGTGAGAAAATCTCCTAAATGACGAGTTGACTGAGCTTTCCCTTCTGAAACCTGAAAACGTGAAGCTTCCACAACCAACATAGCAACAATGCAACAATGCTAGGGTGATGGGAGATAGGGAGGTTTGGAGTGACGTGCAGTAAATTCACATTGCTTCCTCACCTAGCCCCATTCAATTCCATGTACGATCCAACCCACTAACATAACATTCAACATTAAAATCAAACCATATAACCAATGCAAAATTCAATTCCATATCTATCGTAAGATTTGATACCATATCTATTGCATAGTGCGCCACCCGAGATATCTCATATCTTTACGTTAAACTCTTGCCATAACTCCAACGATAATCACATATCAATGTTTATATATGTGCCTCCATTCAACTTTTAATAAAAAACGCTCAGTCCTTTAACCAAACACATAGTATAATAGATAGGTCCAACACTTGTATCCATTTATACATTTATTTGAAGTTTATATGTAGTCTTTTACCATGGCCTTAGGATTAACACATAGTTCCTTTCCTTTTGTTTTGAGATAGCTCCCATTTAATTATCCCTTGCATATATATGGATAAGTAATCAATATATGAATTAGTAATCAAGGTTATAACATAACACCTGTAAACAACATGATCCTCATACCCATGGAAATTGTTCTGCGTCGCAAGTAAATACCAACAACATTCAACAATAATGCATTAACCACTCATTATCACATCAAATGAAACGAAGACTACATCATCAAAAAATGTAGGATTGTGTAGGCAAAATCATAACAACATCAACATATAAATGTAATATGTCTATCATTTTGCCTCTAGTCTACAAGGGGGTCCCACCTACTAGTATTATTTTATTATCATAATTAAATAATAGCTCTTTAGCAATCCTTTGCAGGCAGAATTCATAGTTATGATTTTAATCGTCAAGAGGCCTCTTGTTCCCAAGCTGGTCTTCTCTTTTGTGTAGGATTATCCACAGGCCTTTATGGTTTGGCCATATCCTAATCCTCTGCTTCCACTTCTTTTGTCTCGACAGCTCTAGGAACTCCATTCTCTTCGTCATGAGATTCCTCTGCATGACCCTGATTTGATTTGTGAAAATATACATCCTCATCGAAGGTTACATCCCTACTAATATTGATATTCCAGTGACTGGGAATGTATACTCTGTAGGCCTTCTATGTGTCACTGTACCCAACAAATATACCTTTCTTTCCATATGTGTCCAACTTTGTTCTCTTGTCCTTGGGGACATGCACATATACAGGACAACTAAATATCCTCAGGTGGATGACCTCTGGCTTATATTATGAAAACATTTTATCCGGTGTCTTTTTTTCAAGAAATCGATGGGGAATTTTGTTTTGTACATACACAACTTTCATCATAACTTTTTCCCATAGATACATAGTTAAATCTTGATCATGGATCATGGCCTTCACTGCTTCCATAATCGTCTGATTTTTTCTCTCTGCCACTCCATTTTGTTGTGGATTATAGGGAGTAGAGAGCTCCCTCTTAATCCCAACTTCTTTGCAGAAATCTAAGAATACATCCGAGTGAATTCTCCTCCATTGGCTTATCTCAACGTCTTTATCTTCCTTTCTGTTAGATTTTATACTAGTGCCTTGAATTCATTGAACTTACCAAATACTTCACCTTTTGACTTCAAGAAGTAAATCCAAGTTTTGTGTGAGTAATCATCAATAAAATATACATAATATATGTACCCGTTGAGTGATGGTGCTGAGATTGGTTCACATACGTCCAAGTGTACAATATCCAAAACTCCTTTGGCTTTGCTATCACTACTTGGAAAGGGGTTCTTCACATTCTTTCCTTGTGCACAACATTTTCACATGCCATCTGGATTCACATGAATCTCTGGTAGTCCTATTACCATGTTTCTCGTGATTGGTAAAGATCTATAGTGTAGGTGGGAAAATATCATATGCCATAAATCACTTGAATTCATAGTGTCATGAATCAATTTTGAATCTGAGAGTCCCTTTAATTTATACATTCCTTCTTCTTGGACACCGATAACAACTGCATCATCAAATGTCTTTCCTTTTTTCCACATGAGAACTTCTCTATCTACAAATGCAACCTTGAAACCCTTCTCATCCAAAGATGAAATCGAGAGAAGGTCCTTCTTCAAACCTGGTACATAAAGCACATCCTTCATCCTCATTACCTTCCTAGAATCTAGTTTGTAGGAGTTCTCTCCTAATCCTTTGATCGGATACTGATAATCATCACCCAAATTTACATTATGAGGTGAGTCTTTATGAATTAAGTTTGAAAGAGAGCCTTTATTCCCTACCATGTGCTTAGAAGCACCACTATCCACCAACCAAGTATCATTTCCAGGAGTGACTGTTCTTGTGAGAGCTCATATTAGGATGTAGTCATCATCACTTGAATCATCTTATTAGCTCATATTAGCTCATAACAATTGCAAGTGACAATTCATATTACGTAAAATATTTGTGCCAATTTGTCTTCAAGTGTAAATTGATTTATCCATTTTCTTTATTTCTTGATACGAGAATTTTTTTATTTTTTATGAGAGTGATTTAATTTGTCTACGCTGATCTATCAAGTGCAAACTTATTTATCTTCAATTGCAAATGATTTTGTCTTTTATCTTTCCTTCTTTATATGAGTTTCCTTCAATTTGTTGTCATCTATGCATATGTTAAAATTCCAAAAATAGAGAAATGAAAGAAAAATGCACAAATCACAATGCACCACAAAGTTTCATAGACCCCCTTATTCAATTTCAGGTAGGTTTATGACACAAGGAATTTTTTTATTATTAAGTATCATGGAATATCTTAAATTCTTGAACCCATTATAACTTAAAAGAAAACACCTTATAATGCCTTTACAAGTTCACACAATATCCTTATAACACATTTTACAAAAAATAATCAATGTAACCTCCTTATAACTCACAAAATGCGCAATAAAATTTAAATTTATATAGGTTGCTCAAATTTCATAAAGGATATGGGTGCATGAAATGCATGTAAAACATGTGGTTGACCTAAGTTTTCTATAGGTATCACTTAGTTGGTGTTAACATGATGTCACCCACAAATGGATCTGTCCCTTCAGATCTAATTTGATGGTTAGCGACGAGGAGGATCTACTGGATTACATGAAAGACCCATTTCAAGGAATAAACATTTGGTCCTCTCTGGTCATATCTGTCACCTCAGATCAATATTATCTCTCTATGGAGATCTATCAAGATTCCACCTCCTTCTCTCACGCCTCAACATCCTATGGTTTCACCTTATCCCCTAGTTATGGAATGAGCACCACTTCTCCAACTCAATGCGATGGGACAGTCTACCCATCATCCCCAGGTGACTTTTCTTCCCTACACCTGCTATCAACTCATGTGCAATCTATTGGTTCAAGCCCATTTTCCCTCAAGGATGATCAATCCACTCCCCCCATAAATCTTCATGATGTTGATGACACTGCAGACCTTTTTTACCAGCCACCTGAAGCAACACATTTATTGGAGCCAGCCTCCATTCTGACAAATGGATTCATTGGTAATGTCCTCTCTAAAGATTTACTCCATGGGCACCTCCTGAGATCTACATCTCCAACAACCTCAACACCTAGTTCTACTGACATGGAATCTAGAAAGAATCCTAAATGATGTCTAAAGTGGAAGGTTAGGGTTACTATCCTAGTTCTTGGAGCATACATCCAACTTAATGAAATTTCCACCATGCAAAAAGAAACCATAGTTGGGAATTTTTCTAGTAAAAGAATCTCTACAAAAACTCTTCGTCATTGGTCCTCTTAGACCTTTGCACATGTTCTGGGCATGAAATGAAATGTATGGTTCTTGCCAAGGGTTGGATGGCCTAGACCTTTCACTTCGCATCATACACTCACAAAATTCTCTCTGGTTGTTGATACTTTGGTGTAGAATCCCTATTCCTGAAACGATATTCGGTCGAATTTGATGCTACCACTAAACTACTAGAGATCACCCTAATATGGGTTTGCCTCTTGGGCTTGGCCCTTATTTTCTGGTTTGATGAAGTGTTTAGAGAAATAGGAAACTCTATTGGTTTTTTTTATGAATTCGACCAGTCTTTTCTCTCTTTGAGATACATGGACATGGCTAGAATTCTAGTGGGGCTCAAGCTTTATGAGGGATTAGTTGAGAAAATATAAATTTTATTGAATGGCTCCTACATTAATCAAACCCTCGACTATGAAGGCATTCCATTTAAGTGCGAGCGTTTCCATATATATGGGAATATTTCAAGGTATTGTACAAAATAATATAAGATATTTAAGTGGGTAAGAAGAATTTCAGGTGACCCAGATCTAGTAAAAAAAATTTCTAAGTTCAAACATAAGGGTGTTTCTCCATAGCGACACT
The DNA here is from genome assembly GCA_009831015.1 of Picea engelmannii. Taxonomy (NCBI): domain Eukaryota; kingdom Viridiplantae; phylum Streptophyta; class Pinopsida; order Pinales; family Pinaceae; genus Picea; species Picea engelmannii. The sequence continues at coordinate 668,633 of ML782992.1, forward strand.
CCTCTCCTCAAAATACTAGGCATCCTCCTCTCTAGACGAGTGTACCACACACCTCCTTCCTTCATTTCACCCACAAAGAATCATCCAGGTAAGACATCTTCTCTTCCCCCTGTCTATATTCCATATTCAAATGCTTGTCCTTTTAGTGGGATAAAACATTCTTCTATAATTAGGGGTTTTTCAGATTCTTCCTTTATATTGGGGATTTCGGGTTTATCCAGAGCACATTATAACCCCTTAATTCCTATTATCCCTTCCATCCTTTATATCATCTCCTCCTCCCCCTCCCTTGATCACTTCAATGCCCCCTCTTTTCCCCACTATCCTCCCCTCAAAGTACAATCATCATTCTCTTTTTCATTCCCATACCTCATCCTTTATGGGTCTATTGGGAGGTTTGGGGCCCCTTAGGGACCTAGAAAAAGAACCCCCCCAATGGAGATGGAATTCATGTATCTCTATATCACATAAACAATATTCTTCTAAATTTCGCATTGGAAAATATAAATCTCTCATTGGGGCCCTTAGAGCATTAGCCCCTGGACTGGTTGCAGAATTTTTACTATTTCTCTTAATTTCCACATGTTATCCAACCCCGCAAAAAATTTATCCATAAGTCATCTCATTGAGCTCCACTCCCCCTCCATTATACTCTTTTAGAAATCTATGATCGTCGGATCCAAGGCCGTAGAATCCTTCTCTTCCTCCTTTCCAAATTGGGGCTTCTTTGCTCTGGACGCCAATGGAAAATCTGGTGGTCTCCTCATTGGATGGAAGAAAATATTTTTGAAATTACTTAACTCCTGAGATTATTTTTCGTTCTTGGGAACACATTTTTTTTCTAGGGAGTTAAATCTCAAATTCCTATGCATCGATATCTATGATCCATACTTGGACAGAAAGGAATTCTTACAAAAAAAATTCCTTTCCTCTTTGATCGCTCATGATCATGTTTTCAATGAAGGGGACCTAAATTTCACTTTGGGAGACTTCGAAATCTGGGTTCCTTCTGTTAGAATATAATGGATGTGCTCATTTTACCATTGAAAATATCACTATTGTCAACCAACCATAGGCCGAAGCCACCCTCTGAGCACCTTAACCTTGACAAAGAATTACTCTAGAGCAAACCCTAGGATAGATAGCCAAACAAAGGGTAGCACACCTTTCCCCAATGATAGCGCATCAACAAGAGATGATCAGATAGTCCAAACCCTAACCAAGAGATATTCCAAGCCAAACATGGTATGCTAGCTACAACAACTGCACATAAAACTGGGCACTACAATGCGCACAAGTGCTCCTCTGCAATTCTGAGACTGCCCACAAAAATGAAGACTGGACTCCTATATTTATAGTAATTCCAGATAATTGCCTGGGCCGACTTCTCATTCTCGGTATCTGTCTATTCAATATATATTATTTCTTTTGGCCAAATTCTTCTCTTGGAGGCTAATAACCTAATTCAAGTTATTTTATTGAGCCAACATGTCTTCTAGGGTTATTAGCCAACTCATTAGGGTTTCTTCTTGCTTCCAAAATATTATATTCTCATCAAGTTTACACGTGGAGGTAAATACCTCCCGCAACTAACATAATATCAACACTCCCTCCTAGCTAGGGAGGTATTACAGGTAATGGTCTTGAGCACAAACATACCATTCACCTGGTAGCATCAACATAGTTGTATAGACTATATTATGACTACATCATGAGCACCATCATCATCATCAGTGTCATCAGTTGCATCATCTCTCGAAACCATACTCTATCTGAGTAATCATACATGATGCTCACTCCACAGAGTGACACAAGAGCCATTCTTCTAATATAGAAGAGTAAATGTTCTGAACCATTTTCTGTCTGGGAAATCTCTGTTCATTGATCATTCATTTGGATGATAATTATTTTCAACACTTTTGATAGTCTTCAAGGCAATCAAAACAATATCATTAAATAGAACACAATTGTGTCTATCCATAGTAGTACACAACTACAATCCATTGGTATAATACCACACCAAGTACCACACAGATAATTGATCAAACAGTGGAACACATCCACTACAGTAGTATACAACTACTGTCTAGAAACATATGGTCTTCATAACAAACACCTGATATGAACCTGCACAAAAACAATGTTATGATATAAACTGAATCATCTAGGCCATTCTTCCACTCACATCTGCGAGATCTTGGAAGAGTATCTGTCCTCAAGAAGATAAGACATCAATGATGAGATATTTGGACTATTCTTCTCAAGCAAGGAAAAATAATTGTCCTGATTTATGAGCCTGGACCATTCCCCACCCTGGGCTATTCCTCCGACACTAAACAAAGTGTAACCTGGAGAGAATGTGTCTTCCCTAGGGAATTTTTGTCCCTGATTGTTGAACCTGGACCATTCCCCACCCTAGGCCATTCCTTCGGCACTAAACAAAGTGCAACCTAGAGAGAATGAATCCTCCCTAAGGAATGATTGTCCGGACCATTTCCAAAGGAAATGATTGTCCTGCACCAACCTCCAAAATGAACCATTCCCCATGTTAACCACAATGGGAAATCGTTGTTCGATGAGGCAGACCAGTCTTCTTGAGTAACCCTCAAGAAGAGAGACCACCCTAGACCACTTCCCATGCTAACCACAATGGGAAGTCATTGTCTATGGTACATCAGCAATCTGGACCATTTTCCGAAATGGAAAATGTTTTTCCGTCAGAAATCTCCATCCACTTTCCAAACTGGAAAGAAATTGCTCATCCTAGACCATTTTTTGAACTGAAAAATGATTTTCCATCAATAAGTAATACATCAGTGCTCACTCCCAACCTGGGAGTCATCTCTTCCTTTTTCAATAAGGAATTCGTCTCCACGAGCTCCAACTTGAGTATGAAAACTCTTTCATCTTGGACATAATCTTTACCAAAATGTTTGCTTATCTACTCATCTGTGGAGATATGTATTGGAGAACCACTTTCTCCTTTCTGGAATTCATCACGGATAATGTAATGTTTGATTTCAAATGTACTTCGGTCTGGAACACTAGTTTTCTCTAAAGGCTTCATGTATCTCTGATCAATAAAGTATATCATTGTTGGGAAAACTGGAACATATGCATGTGGTACTTCTTCTGTCATCATGAGATTTTCTCTTTTGAGTAATCATCTTGATACAATATCTCTATTATAGAAAATCTTCACCACGCTTCTACTATGCACTAGAGGTTCTCCACCAAGTTATCTTCTTCCATCTGCATACAAGGGTCTCTTTCTGGTATGCTTCAAAGTCTTGAGGTTCCTCTTCATATGTTCTTTTTTCAATTGCTTTAGAAAACAGTCTTTGCATTTATCTGATGTAGAACTCCAACCCATGGATATTGCGGATGATATAAAGATTCATGTAGAGGTATGTCTGGTTCATTGGAACAAGTAATCATCATAGTCTTCTCCCTCCATATGGGAGAACCTCTAGTTCTGGATCTTGCAATGCTTACATATATACATTGTTCTTCATCACAACTTTTAGTTCCTCCGCTTGATTGCTTTTAGTGAGTTCATATCAGGTTGGTAATCTTTTGATTCTTAATACAACGACTGGTTGTTTTGGCTTCTCTTTCTTTCTTGGAATATTCATTTTCTTCTTCATGTTTCTCTTTAGTTCTTGGGTCCATGGATTTTCTTATAGGTTCCATACCCTAAATATTCAACTTATTTCTTTCATCATAGGATCACGGATGTGGATGTAAAACCAAGGATACTTTAAGGCTTCTCTTCGAAGAAGACTTCTTCTAAGGTTGAACTGAACACGTACTGCTTTTCATGGATGCTACCATGGATATATACTTCATCATCTTCAATCGATCATAGGATTAGCTCCCTCCTAATCCTTGCTTCATGTATGAATTCATTCTCTTCTTTTTGGTGATATTTAATTGGCTTCCTCCATCTAGGAGATTCCACGCTTCTATCTGCATCCTTATTCCCTTTTGTAAAGTGTTATAAGTCTTTCTCCAATTTCTTCTTGATTGCTGACTTCTTTCTATCTTTGCTTCTTCTAAGTCTCTTCAGGATTGATTCTGATTTCAACTTATCTTGTAATAGCTTCCAAATGATTTGTTTGATGTATTTCATCCTTTCATGTGTATTATCTGACTTTTATATAAATCCTTATCTTGTTCTTCTTCCATAAGTATTTATCTTCTAAGAGATAGATATACAAGATATGTAAGATATGTACAAGAACTAGGAAGAGTATTGTTACCTTCAGAAGAAGAAGTCTCTTTGCTTAGTATTCTTTGTAGGTTCATTTTCTTCAGCAATTGATGCTTCGTGTTTCTCCTTCCTTTTCTTTAGCTCGGGAAAACGATTCTTGTAGTGACCATACTTTCAACAGTTGAAGCATTGTATTTCTAAGATATCTTTCTCTTGATTTGGATTCCTCCTTGAACCAAACTTAATTTTTTTCCTGAAATTCTTGAATCTTGTTGTGAAGGCTTGATCATCGTACTTCTTTTGGGATTTCTCTTTTGCACTGATCCTGGATTCTTCTTGAGCACATCAAGTCCAAATTTCTTCAAATGTAGGATACTCCTTCCTTGTGTTCATGCTTGCGGAAAACGCATCCCATGTCTTGGGAAGACCATTGAGTACTATGTTTACCAATTCCTTCTCTCAAATGATCTCTTCAATATCTTGTATTTGATCTCTTAACTGGGAGATCCTCACAAAGTATGATGTTATGCTATCATCATCATTCATCTTCATGTCACAGAGCTCATTCTTTAGACTCATTATTTGTCCAATGTTTCTGACCAAGAAGAGGTTTGTTAGGGCATTGTACATATTCTTCGATGAGTCAAGATGGGAGATGTAGGGTATCAAGTGGTATTTTATAGAGTCCACTATGATACTCATGCCATTGATGTTAGCGTCTTTGAACTTCTCCATAAATGCAAGGTTCTGCGGTTCCTTCTCTTTTCCTTCTTCAAACTCTAGTTCCACAATCTTTCCTTTCACGATATCCAACACTTTATTCTTGGAAAGGATGAGGTCAATCCTTGTATTCCATGATCTGAAGTTAGAAGCTCCATTTAACTTGTTTTCTGACTTCATAGTGTAAGTCATGGTTGTTTTGACTTGGTCAACCCTAGATTTGACCAAAAACTCAAACTTGACGTCTTGGCTTGATGAGAGTACCAGGAGATGTGATAGGCTAGGGTGCACTAATCTAGCCGAAAATTAGTTGAATCCCTTCACTTAAGGTGCCTCAACGAGAGAATTAGGGTTTCTACAACTACACCTGCTAGTAACCCTAGCGACAATGCTTTGGTGATTGCTTATGCTAGAAAACCTAGAGGAAGTTCTTCAACAAGATTAATATCCTTATGGCTATGTTTCCTTCCAGTGGTTAGACTAAATGAAGGAGGGGTGGGCCCATAACTTGTTAGAATATAATGGATGTGCTCATGTTACCATTGAAAATATCACTATTGTCACCCAACCATAGGCCGAAGCCACCCTCTGAGCACCTTAACCTTGACAGAGAATTACTCTGAAGAAAACCCTAGGCTAGATAGCCAAACAAAGGGCAGCGCACCTTTCCCCAAGGATAACGCATCAACAAGAGATGATCAGATAGTCCAAACCCTAACCAAGAGATATTCCAAGCCAAACATGATCTGCTAGTTGCAGCAGCTGCAATGGAAACTCTCCTCCAAACCTACACACAAAACTGGGCATTGCAGTGCGCACAAGTACAGCTCTGCAATTCTAAGACTGCCCGCTAGAATGAAGACTAGCCTCCTATATTTATAGTAATTATGGCTAACTGACTGAGCTGACTTCTCATTCCGGGTATCTGTCTGTTTAGTATATATTATTTCTTCTAGCCAACTTCTTCTCTTGGAGGCTAATAACCTAATACAAGTTATCTTCTTGAGACGACATGTCTTCTAGGGTTATCAACCAACTCATTAGGTTTTCTTCTTGCTTCTGTAATATTCTATTCTCATCAGGTTTACACATGGAGATAAATACCTCCCGTAGCTACCATAATATCAACACCTTCAACACACAAATACCCTCTTTATGAATTATTTATTCAGAATCTGGATGATGTTGGATTATTTGACATTCAACCCATAAAATACACCCCCACTTGGAGGAACATGCGCTCAAGGGATGATAGGGTCAAAAAATGTCTTGAAAAATTTCTTTTGTATGAACCTCTATTACATCTAGATCTCCATTCCAAATAGTGGGTGGTCCCGGGTGGGATATCTAATCACAATCCTATTGTATTGGAGTTAGCCTGAGGGGGTAAAACCCCTCTAGTCCCTTCAAATTAAATCCTAAGAGGCTCGAATAACAATCATATTTTGAAGCTATCAAAGAATGTTGGTCCCCCTACAATCCTCTCCTTCCAAAATCCCCAACCATTCAATTTATGGCTAACATAAAAAATGCAAAAGAGATATCCATCTCATGGAACAAGGAGACGAAGAAGGCAGAGGACAGATCCTTATCCAAAATTGAAGAAAAGATGAAGGTCTGGTAAGAAAAAGAAACATATGAACCTCCCTCGGCTGAGATGAAAGAGGATTTCAAGATGTTGGACCTTAACAGGAGAAACATCCTCTTCAACAAATGAAAATAACGGAGAATGAGAAGTAGTGATCTCTGGTTACAAGCTGGGGATGAAAACACCACATTCTTCTACCACTTTTCAAATGGCAGGAAAACTTCCAATACAATCTGGTCTATTGACAAACTGGATGGTTCCAAAGCTTCTTCATTTGAGGATATAGCCCATGAAGGAACAACACACTTCAAATCTCTATTCAAAGTTGTCTCCAGGGCCAATATGGACTCTATCATTAGGGTTGCAAGTCTCTTTCCTAGATTAATAATCCCATAGGAAATGATAGACTCATGGAGGAGATCTCCATGGAAGGATAAAAATCCCAGGTCTGGATGGGTTCTCAATTAAGTTCTACATATAATACTTTGAGATCATTAGATAATATCTCATGAACCTAGTGGAATACACTAGGACTACATGGTAGATACATGCTCCCTTAGATGCCACTTTTATTGCAATCATTCCAAAGGTGGACAATCCAACTAAATTTGATCAATTCAGACCCATCTCATTATGCAAAAATATATACAAAATTGTATCAAATCTCATTGTTCACATAATAAAAAATCATCTGAATGATAATATATCTGCAGAGAAATTTGGGTTACTACAGGGAATACGAATTCACTAGGAAATAAGTATTGCTTAGGAAGGACTACACTCTATCCACGCTCAAAGACAAAGGGATATCTCCTTCAAAGTGGACCTCTCAAAATATTTTGACAGGGTCAATTGGATATATAATAGATTTCTTGTGATTCACCTGGGCTTTGCCCATTCATTTGTCTCCCTGGTTATGAATTGCATCTCAACCTCCTCTTTTTATCTTCTTATAAATGGCTCGACCACCTCTTTCTTCAGGAATGAATGTGGTTAGATAGGGATGCCCATAGTCCCCACTTATATTCTTTTTGGTAGAAGAAAGCCTCATTTGAATGATCCATAAAGAATCCTCCTCAGCCAATATGATAGGTATACAGATCGACACAAACTACACCCTAAATCATCCCATTTTTGTTGATGAAATGCTTATTTTCTGTGAAGGAAATCTCTCCTGCATAGAAAATCTTAAGGAGACCATCCAAGCATTATGCATTGCTACAATAACGCAAATCAATATGGAGAAGTATTCTCTATATACTTGGGGATTGACATAAAATGAAAATCAACGGATCTCAAGAATCCTTGGCAGTCAGGCCAAGATCAATAATGATGGTATGAAATATCTGGGTTTCACTCTAAAAGTGAACAACTGCAACAAAAAGGATTGGCAATGGCTATGTGCAAAGGTAGAGGCTTCATTCTTGGTACAACAAATGGCTCTCTTGAGTAGGTCGATTGGTGTTGGTAAAATCTATTCTTGAAGCTATACCCGTATTCTATACCTCTTTGGATTGGGTACCAAAGGGTATCCTCGAGAAAATCATCCAATTGTCATATTGTTTCTTATGGTCAGGATTTGAAGAGATAAAATCCCTAGTATTAGCCTCCCGAAAAGGAATCTCCATTCCAAAATCTGTTGGGAGATGGGGGCCTAAACATGGAACAATCGAGATGACATGGTCCAAGTGCTTACCATGGTCCAAGATGACATGGTCCAAGTGCTTACCATCGAGAAATATCATCATCATGGTTATGATTCACGAATATATATATATAATGATGATGATGATATTTCTCGATGGTAAGCACTTGGACAGTCTGGAAAGGCGATGGACGTAGTGTACAAGTGGGTGAGGACCCTTGGTTAGGATCCGAAAAAAAAATTCAGGCACTCGGATCCCCTACGCTAGTTTCTAAGGAACCAAAACATTTTCACTTTGTGAGATGTTTGTTTAGGAGACCCTCAACCGTGAGGTCGTGAAGGTCAGAAAGATGTTTCCTTTCAAGGGCTTCCCGATGCCCTGTCAGAGGAATAGGATTCCTTCATTTCATTGATATGTGAAAATTTCATCTCTCTCGATCATGAGATCCAAGACTCATTGTGCTGGTCCAAAAATCCAGAGGATGGAACCTTCACAACAAAACTAGGCTATAAATCCTAGCATGAAGACATATTTGAATCACCAATAAAATGGTTGCAGAAGCCACTCTAGAAATTCAAATATCTCCTCAGAAGAAAAATCACCCTATGGCTAGATTTGAATAATAAACTTCTAACATGGAACAATGGTTTAAAAAGGGGCTAGTGTGGGCGTAATCGTTGTGCTCTTTGCAAAAACAATGTTGACTTGATTTCTCACCTTTTTGTAACTTTCCCCTATGTAGTCCAGGTCGTGAATATTATCAAGGAAACGATCGATGCCAAAGAAAAATGGAACAGGAACAACTTAGAAGAATGTTTCAGCAACTAGATACATGATAGGTCTGTAAATATTTATGTTGGATTACCAAGTTTAATTATCTCCAATATTTGGTGGGCCCATAACAACATCATATTCAATGAAAAAATGGTGTTCCCTGAATTAACAAAAACAATTACTCTTAGCCAAGTGAACAAGTTCAAAGAAGACCCAAAAATTTAGAAAGAACGCAATCCAGTCCTCCCCTTGGACTATGAAATCCCATGGGGATATTTTGACAAGGCCAATCAAGCGCACCCACCAAAATGTGGAGTTGGAGTTGTCTTATATATCGACCAAAACCATTACATTTAGATCAGATATTCTCCCAGTGGAGGAACAAACAACAAAGCAGAGCTAATAGCATTATGGACACTCCTAGAGACAAAAAAATAAAAGGAAATTCAGAATTTGTAGGTGTTGGGTGATTTAAATTTGGTTTTAGAATGGGCCCAAGGAAAACTATGAATTCAAAATACCAACTTGACCACAATCATGAGAGAGATTCAACAAGATTTTCAATGATTTGAATGGTTGTCTTTCCACCACATTCTAAGAGAGCTTAACATTAAGGCAGATGAGCTCTCCAAAGAATCTATGCAACTCCAAAATGGTGCCTTTCTATGAATATTTTGATGGAACAGAAACTGGGGCCATGGAATTCCACTTTTGAATGAAGATCTATGTAAATGTCCAAGTCAAGTCTATAAAGATTTGGTAAGACAATACAGTCCTTATTGTTTTCGACGGTATAGTAGGTAAGTCTAATAGATTAAAGGAGGTAGGGAAAAGAAGAGCAAATGTTTTGAAGATTTCCTACACATGCTTTTTTGAACGATATGTAACATGTATATTTGGATTGAATATGAATGTTTTTTTTCTACGAAAATATATATATATATATATATACACATCCACTTCAATGTTTCATAACCATGTGGATCAATACCATCAATTATGTCATTGTTGGAAGATTGGTTGTTGTCATTGATGTCAACCCTAGTCATGGGTTTTGGACCACAAGATTGATGAAGGTATTTGGACATGAAGGAAAATGCACATGCAGATACAACACCCATGGATGGATAGTATACATCATGTTGTTTCCGGTGGTATGTGGCACATCACGTGGATCCTCATGGTTGAGGAGAAATGATTTTTTGAAGATGACAAAGTGAATTGTACATGTAGGCCCTGAAGATAATTAAAGAAAATAATTACAAAATAAGAAAGTGTCAGGTTGGATCTAATGTTAAAAGGAAGTGACATAAATGGTATAAATAAACATCATTATACATTCATTTGATACAAGTGGAATTTCAGAGGGAATTAGAAGTAAAAGAAGGCCGGATTTCAAGGGAGGATGAAGTCTTTTGGTGATGTGTTATAAGGTATGTTATTTTCAGGTCATCTTACCATTTTTGTTATAACTTTTTTTCTAGAATGCTTCAGATGGTGAAATCTCTATGGTATTGAGAAGATATATCAAGTTATCTCTGGTAAAAATTTCATTTCTTGATTCTCTATAATTATGGAGATACACTCTGTGGGAGATAGGGTTTGTGACCAGTCCTGAAGCTAGTCAATAAATAAGTGTTCCTGGTAACACTGTCATAACTTCTTCATATAGAATCCAAATGTAGTGGGACCACTTCCATTGGAAAGAGTACAGACTTTAGTTTCTTATGTGCAAGTTTCAAAATCGGATGTTAAATATTGAGTGTGGGGCATGTTGTACAAGTTGGGTCTTCTGAACAGACCAGAATTGAATAAAGTATACCATTCTTTCTATAACCTCTTTTTCGGGAGGATTCGAGGAGTGAAAATTGGAGGAGTTTCAGAGAATACATTGAGTAATATTATCTACAAGATCAGAGTACTCCAAGAATTGAAGAATTGCAGAAATTGAAGAAGTCTCAGGAAGCATTATCAGGTTCTATGTGATGA
>ML782992.1:700775-720182 GCA_009831015.1 Picea engelmannii
GGTACATGGTTGGATGCACTTGTTTATGGTACAGGTTGATTACAGGTTGGTGCATGGTTGATGCACTTGTTTATGGTACAGGTTGATTACAGGTTGAGGTACAAGTTGATGCATGGTTGATGCATGGTTCAGATTTATTGGTATATGTTTACAATGGTATATCTCACAGTGATAGTGTGACAGTGGTTCCATCATTCTACTTCTACTTCTGGGTGGCAGGACGGGGCAAGGACAGGTGGTTGTAGCCACCTTCTGGTTGTAGTCGAAGAACATTGGGGGTTGTAGCCTCCTTCTGGTTGTAGCCGGAGAATTGGGGAGTTGGAGCTTACCTCAGGTTGTAGCCTAAGAAACTAGGGGGTTGGAGCCTCCTTCCAGTTGCAACTGAAAAACAAAAGAAGTTGGTGCTTCCAATTAATGTAATTCTTCAAGACATATAAGAAAAATCATTGTGTGGTTTTCTCTTGATTTGGGTTTCCACGTAAAACACTGGTGTACTTTGTATGTGTGTGATTGTTTATTTCTTACTGCTCATTATTGGATAATAATTCTACATTGATATAACATTTGAAGAAAAAGGATTATAATTATTCTATTACTGATTCACCCCCTCTCTCAGTAATCCAACACATTCACGTTCTCAGTTCCCCCCAGAGGGTTCCCGCCTTGATAAAGGGTACTTGCATTGGTTAGGGTTTTTTTGCGTCGATCATCGTAACTTCTCCTCACACCTTCGCTATATAATCTTGTGGGGGACTTGACCCTCCCATAGAGTTGGTTTTCGGAAGGCCCATGAGCCAATTGGTTTTCTTGTTGTTTCCTAGATTTTATTTGGGGTGTGCTCTTTGAGTCTGAGGCTAGGTCAGCCATACGTTTATTTGTGTTTGTTAGTAACATAGTTTGCATCGTGGCTGATTTATCGCGCCAGTCCCATCGATTGCAATGAATTGAGCCTTTTACGAAGGTGAAACCACCTCTAAAGCGACGAGAGATCAGAGACAAGGATTTCAAAGGGTATTATATTTGGTTTGATGAGACAGGTTTGGTTGAAGTGGAAGTGGTAGATGAGCGTCCACCAAATTTCAATCCACCTTTAACTGAGCTAGACGCCCCTTTACTTGTCCAAGTAAGGGAAATTTTCAGTGAACCTTTTTCTTTGTTTATTCAAACTCCCACCATATCTATACCCAATGTTTTTTTTAGTGTAGTTGAATCTACGAGCCCATCCCCAAGTGGGACAAGAGGAAATTCCCCTGGGGGCATCCCAACAATGTCCTCATTTCCACCCCTTATCTCCATTAGACCTACACCATCCACTCCTTTCATTTTTGGTTCCTCCATCTAGGGGACACTAGTTGTGTCGTCAACTCCATCCTTTAGTATACCTAATGTCCCTACAAGCATCCCTTTAATGGCCACTTCCAGATTATTTTCTAGTGGGGGGTTGAGCTTTGGTTTTAGCATGGGAAGTGGAACTCCTTCCACCTCCTCCAATCCAGTGAGCGACATAACATCATTAGGTGTGAGTATACATTTTGTATGGAGTATGCCTAGTGGTTTTTGGTCTATCCCTAGTCAGACTAAGGGAAGTAGTACATCTGGAGGTTTCAACTTTCCTTAGGTTAGCACATCTTTCCCTGGGGGAAATGTTTCATCATGGGGAGGTTTTCCTTTTGTATCCAAATCCGGTCTTGGAGGTTTCTTCTACGGGACTAACTTTGGGAACATATTTCATGGAGGGTCAATTTTTTGTTCCGGGATCAGTCATGCTCCTAGTGGTGCCACCATCCAATCATGCACTCACTCTCCAGGTGTTCCCCAATCCTCCACTAGTACCAACATAGGGGGACCCTAAAGTCCATCTAGGACAACAAAGACTTCACCTCCCTCCCAGTCTTCATTTGCATGGTTTCCTTTCCTCACAATGCTCGATTTACCAAATTTATCATGGTTAACAAATGACCCTATATCCCATGACCCCTCATGACCGACGATGCCATCCAATCTACCATCAAAAACTCCTAAGTTTGACGTAAACTAGGAGAGGACTCCTCTACACACATCATGACGTATGACTTGTGGTGTTCATCTACCTCATTGATGTATGATAGTGTGAGGTTGTGTATTTTCCATGGATCCATGACCAGAGTTGCCACCAAATGGTACATTGAACACAAAGGTGGTTCTTTTAGAAGCTTCAATGACATGGCTATGGAATTTTTAACGCATTACCAACTAACTATTCGATATGAGATAGGAATAGAGATTTTGACTTCTCTATGTCAAAATAATTCCACTCACATTTACGATCATATTCATGAGTGGCAGAGACAATGTAGGATGATTAAGAATCAGATTTCAAACAAGCTCCTTACAGAGAGGTTTACCAAGTCCCTCTTACCACCCATTTCCATGGATGTAGCTATGGTCGGGGCGACCATCGAGGAGAAATCCATTTTTCATTCCCAACATTTGGACTTGATCTATTCTTGATCTAGGTGGATATTGGTGGACACCCACCTATTCCAACTGGCTCAAAACAATATTTTGGAAATTTACTATTATTAGTAGTTTTTTGGTTCTTAAACTTCCAAGGCCATTTTGAGGGCCTAAATGAAGTTTTTTGGGGATCGAGCATCTCATTGATAGTCGAAGGATCTGATCAATCCCCTGGCACAACATCGATGAATGTCGCTCAAAACAGTCATTGGTGGTCGAGATCAAAGATAAAGAGTCGAACCCTGATTCAGAATCTGATTCAAAAAATAATTGTAGAAGACAAATAATCGAGGTAGACCCAACTACTACTGTCGCAACCGCAACAATTCAACCAAAAGAAGCAACATATCCTGAAGAGGGGGAACACATTTTTCATTCACATATGTGGGTGAATGGGACCCCGCTCCATTTTATTGTTGATATATGAAGCCGGAAGAACCGCATCTCAACAGAGGTCGTAAAACAATTGGGATTTTCGACAACACCACACCTGTAGCCATACAACATCAGGTAGCTTCACTAGGGATGGGATCTCCATGTCAACCAACAGTTCTGATTTTCATACGACATCCAACCCTTCAAGGATGAGGTATTATGTGTTGTTGCACCACTAGATGTTTGTGATGTTCTTTTGGGCCAACCATATATGTGGAAGTGCCATGTTATTTATGAGTCTTGATCCCGTAGAGTCATTCTTACTCTGTGGGGTCATATCTATAGGATACCAGAGGTAGTTCCAACTACTGTCCCACCTAAACAGTGTCATGGGGTAGTATCTCATACTACAAAATTCACCTTCTTCACAGTCTATTCAAAAGGTGAACAAAATAACACCACAACCACTGTAGCCTTTGTCCAAGCACCTTCTGTCCAGCAGAATCAGGTTGAAAAGATTGAAGAAAAGTGCAATGATTCATTCTGCACACATTCATCTCATGTATCTAGACTGATTAAAAAGTTCCAACCCTTCCAGCCATAGGTTCATGAAAACCTTCAACAAGCTAAGCAACACAACTTCTCCAGCAAGTCAAGAAACTCATCAAGATGCAGATTCAACAAATTCTTTTCCCTCTCTGTTGAGCACTAATTTCAATGGAAACCATTGCTTCTTAAGGAGAGAGGATTGATCTAGGTGGATATCGATGGCCACCCACCTATTCCAACTGACTCAAAACAATCTTCTAGCAATTTACTATTTTTAGCAGTTTTCCAGTTCTTAAACTTCCAAGGCCATTTTAGGGATTAAATAAAGTTTTTTAAGGATTTATCATCTCTATGATAAATCGAGGCTCTAATTGGGCCCCCAAAATGAATCTCCTCGATGATACCTTTCCAACGAGCTATCGTGCACCCCAAATGGAGATTGTATGCCAAAGTTACGCCCCCATGAAGTTGATACACCAAACTACCCAAGACGGGGTCGACAAAACTGTTGGCTTTTCATCTTCAAGGGTTAGGGTTTTGGATTCTCTTTATGTTAAAAAGGCCTTTGGAGCCTCATTGTAATAATCTTCTTCTTTCGAATGTGAGTATTCATCACATCTCTTCTCAGAGATAATCTTCCACCATTCTAGTGAGTCTTTCACTCTTTATTTCTATAATTTTGTACATTTCACTCATTAATAGAAATTGTGTATTACTATATCTCTAAGTTTATGTTAGATATATGATATATCTCAGTTATATTATTGGATATATTTAAATATCTCTATATATGTCTGTTTTATATCTCCTCTCTCATTTCTTGCCCAAAATAATATGGATCAGTGATATTAGAGTGAGGTTGCTCTTGATCGTTTTTTGTGCATGTCCCCGACAAGTTTTGAATATAGCAAGATTGGTCTCAAGCTTGTCTCTCTTGAGGAAAATCTCTCTCACATTCCCAAGAAACCCTCCTTGGTGAAAGAAAATAAAAACTACAAAGCATACGATTCTATTAATTTGTTGTTTGAGCAAGCTCTCACGCGACAGCGAGACGAAATGATGGATACTTTTTCCCACCTCCTTCAACGCTTGTCGATAACAACCAATGCATATTCATCAAGAGACCACTTTGGAGGCACCTCATATTTCAAGGTACAAGTTAATTTTTATATTCTTGTATTTGAAGGATAGATAGATGCAGATGCCCTAGAAAAATGGTTAAATTTGCTAGAAGGTTATTTCTCTGTTCACAATTTTTCCAACAGGGAAAAAATCACCTTGGCACTCCTTAAGGATCTCCCCCATCTCAAACATTGGTGGAAAACTTACTGGGAAAAAATTTTCACAGAGGATTCTAGGATATATGGGGCCAAGCCCACTTGGGATTTTTTTGTGGATGCGTTCAAGGAACAATATTACCCTATTGGAAACTATGAATACCAATACATGAGATGGACCATGTTGCATCAAGAGAGAGGCCAAGCAGTGTCGGAGTTCACCAATACCTTTCATACCTTGCGCACCAAGTTGGGTATTAAAGACTCCAAGCGACATTTGGTTTTGAAATACTGTGGGGCTCTACACAGATACATCCAAACTGAAATGGATTTTCTGGACATCTCATCACTGGGTGCTTCTTATCAATATGTTGTTAAAATCGAGCAGAAATTTAAGCACCAGAACAAAAGGAAGTTCAGGTCTGCAAATCCGTAACAATTGAAGCATGATAAAGAAGACCCTAACAAACAACCTTCAGAAAACCAACCCAAGCCACAATAAAGGAAGGGTAATGGAAATACGAAGGACACTCGAAAATGTTGTGATTGCCACAAAATCCCTTAGCATAACATCAATGAATGTCGCTCAAAGAAGTCATTGGTGGTCAATATCAAAGACAAGCAACTGAACCCTGATTTAGAATCTGATTCAAAAAATACTGGTAGAATATAGATCATCAACTCAGACCCCACTAATATTGTCGTGACCGCAAAATTTCAACCAGAAGAACCAACATATCCTAAAGAGGGGGATCAGATTTTTCATTCACATATGTGAGTGAATATGACCCCTTTGCATTTATTGTTGATAGAGGAAGCCATAAGAACCTCATCTCAGCAGAGGTTGTCAAACAGTTGGGATTGTTGACAACACCACACCTGCATCCATACAACATTAGTTGGCTTCACCAGGGACGAGATCGCCATGTCATCCAGCAGTGTCGATTGTCATACAACATTCAACCCTTCAAGGATGGGGTATTATGTGATGTTTTCCCATTGGATGTCTCTGATGTTCTTTTGGGACAACCATATATGTGGAAGCACTATGTTATTTATGAGTCTCAACCCCGTAGTGTCATTTTTACTCTGGGGGGTCATATTTACACGATACTAGAGGTAGTTCCAACTATTGTCCCACCTAAACAGTGGTGCAAGGTAGTATCTCATACTACAAAATTCAGCTTCTTCATAGTCTTCTCAAAAGGTGAACAAAAGAACACCACAACCACTGTAGCCTCGGTCCAAGCACCTTTTTTCCAGCAGAAGCAGGTCAACAAGATTGAATCAAAGCACAAGGATTCCTTTTGCACATATCCATCTCATGTAGCCATATTGATTAAAAATGTCCAACCCTTCCATCCACAAATTCGTGACAACCTTTAACAAGCTAAGAAATGCAACTTCTCCATCAAGGCAAGCAACTCATCAAGATGCAGATTGAACAGACGCTTTTCCCTCTCCCCCGGAAACTCAAGGAAATGGATACCATTGCTTCGTAAGGAGGGAGGATTGATCCAAGTGGATGTCGGTGGTCATCCACCTATTCGAACTGGCTCAAAACAATCTTATGGAAAATTACTATTTTTAGTAGTTTTTTGGTTCTTAAACTTCCAGGGCCATTTTGAGGGCCTAAATGAAGTTTTTTCGGGATCGATCATCTCAATGATAGACAAAGTCGTTGATCGAGCCCCCAAAATGAATCTCCTCAATGATACCTTTCCAACGAGATTTCATGTACCCCAAATGGATATCATATGCCAAAGTTACACCCCTGGAAAGTTGATACACCAAACTACCCAAAACGGGGTCCACAAAAAGGTTGGATTTTCATGTTCCGGGGTTAGGGTGTTGGATTATTTTTATGTTAAAAATTTCGTTGGAGCCTCATTGTAATAATCATCTTCTTGCGAATGTGAGTAACCTTCACATCTCTTCTCAGAGATAAGCTACCACCATTCTAGCGATTCTTTAACTCTGTATTTCCACAATTTTGTACATTTCGTTCATTAATAGAAATTATGTATTACTGTATCTCTATGTTTATGTTATATATCCAACATATATTTGTTATATTATTGGATCTCTTACAATATATTTCTATATTTCTATATTATATCTCTTCTCTCATTTCGTGATGAAAATAATCCAGATCAGTGGTATCAGAGCGAGGTTGTTCTTGATCTTTTTCTCAGTGCATGTCCCCGATGAGGTCCGAATATAGCAAGTTGGGTCTCGAGATTGTCTCTCTTGAGGACAATCACTCTCACACGCCCGAGAAACCATCCATTGTGGAAGAAAATAAAACAACAGAGCAGATGATTCTATTAATATGTTACTTGAGTAATCTCTCACATGACAGAGGGACGAAATGATGGAGAATTTTTCCCACATCGTTCAACACCTGCCAATAACAACTAGTGCATATTCATCAAGTGACCACTTTGGAGGCACCTTGCCTTTCAAGGTACAAGTTAATTTTGATATTCCCATATTTGAAGGACAGATAGATGCGGATGCCCTAGAAAAATGGTTAAATCTGCTAGAAGGTTATTTCTTTGTTCACAAATTCTCTGACAGGGAAAAATCACCTTCGCACTCCTTAAGGCTCTCCCCCATGTAAAAAATTGGTGAGAAACTTCCTGGGAGAAAAGTAACACAGAGGATTCTGGGATATATGGGGTCGAGCCCACTTGGAATTTTTTTGTGGATGCGGTCAAGGAACAATATTACCATGTTGCCAACTATGAAGACCAATATATGAGATGGACCACACTGTGTCAAGAGAGGGTCTAAGTAGTGTCATAGTTCACCAATAACTTGCATACCTTGCACCCCAAGCTAGGTATGAAATACTCCGAGTGACATTTGGTTCTGAAATACCGTGGGGCTCTACACAGATACATCCAAACTGAAATGGATTATCTGGACATCTCATCACTGGGTGTTTCTTATCGATATATTATTAAAATCGAGCAGAAATTTAAGTACCAAAACAAATGGGAGTTTGGGTCTGAAAATCCACAACAACCAAAGCATGATAAAGACGAACCTAACAAACATCCTTCACAACCCAAGCCACATGAAAGGAAGGGTAATGGAAAGACGAAGAAGGGCACTGGAAAATGGTGTGATTTCAACAAAATCCACTAACACAACACCGATGAATGTCGCTCAAAACAATAATTGGTGGCCAATATCAAAGATAAGGAGCCAAACCATGATTAATAATATGATTCAAAAAATACTACTAGAAGACAGATCATCGATGCAAACCCCATTGCTACTATCGTGACCACAACAATTCAAACAGAAGAACCAACAGATCCTGAAGAGGGGGAACGCCTTTTTCATTCACAGATGTGGGTGAATAGGACCTCGCTACATTTTATTGTTGATAGGGGAAGCTAGAAGAACCTCATCTTAGCAGAGGTCATGAAACAATTGGGATTGTTGACAACACCACACCCACAACCATACAACATCAAGTGTCTTCGTCGGGGATGAGATCTCTGTGTCAATGAGCAGTGTCGATTTCCATACGAAATCCAACCCTTGAAGGATGAGGTATTATGTGATGTTTCCCCACTGGATTTATGTGATGTTCTTTTGGGCCAGCCATATATGTGGAAGCGCCATGCTATTTATGAGTCTCGACCGCGTAGTGTCATTGTTACTCTAGGGGGTCATCTCTACATAATAATAGAGGTAGTTACAACTATTGTCACACCTAAATATTGTCACAAGGTAGTAACTCATAGTACAATATTAAACTTCTTCACAGTCTATTCAGAAGGTGAACAAAAGAACATCGTAACCACTGTAGCCTCGGTCCAAACACCTTATGTCTAGCAGAAGCAAGTCCAAAAGATTGAAGCAAAGATCAAGGATTCCTTCTGCACACATTCATCTCATCTAGAGAGACTAATTAAAAGGTTCCAACCCTTCCATCCACAGGTTCAGGACAACCTTCAACAAGCTAAGCATCACAACTTCTCCAACAAGGAAAGCAACTCATCAAGATGCAGATTCAACAAATGTTTTTCCCTCTCCCCCGGGCACTCAACGCAATGGAGAACATTTCTTCAAAAAGAGGGAGGTTATATTAAGGTGTATATCGGTGGCCACCCACCTATTCAACCTGGCTCAAAACAGTCTTCTGGCAATTTACTATTTTTAGCAGTTTTTCGGTTCTTAAACTTCCAGGGCCGTTTTAAGGGCCTAAATGAAGTTCCTTTGGGCATTGAACATCTTAGATATAGCCAAGGGCGTAATTGAAATTGTTTTTGTGATTGATCATCGACAATACCTTCCTAACGATCTATCATGCACCCCAAACAGAGATCCTATACCAAAGTTACGCCTCCGCAGAGTTGATACACAAAACTACCCAAAATGGGGTCCACAAAATTGTTGGCTTTTCATCTTTGAGGGTTAGGATTTTGGATTCTCTTTGTGTAAAAAATTCCTTTGTAGCCTCATTGTAATAATCATCTTCTTGCAAATCTGAGTATCTATCACATCTCTTCTCAAAGATAAGTTGCCAACATTCTAGCGAGTCTTTCATTATGCATTTCTAAAGTTTTGTATATTTCGCACATTAATAGAAATTGTGTATTATTGTATCTTTGTGTTTATGTTATATATTTGATATATCTTTGTTATATTATTGGCTCTCTTGCAATATCTCTATACATTTATGTGTTATATATCCACTCTCATTTCGTGTTGAAAATAATCTGGATCAGTGGTATCAGACCAAGGTTGCTCTTGATCATTTTTTCAGTGCATGTCCCCGACAAGGTCCAAATATAGCAAGTTGGGTCTCGAACTTGTCTCTTTTGAGGAAAATCACTCTAACATGCCAAAGAAAACCTCCATGGAAGAAGAAAATAAAAATGACAGAGAAGATGATTCTATTAATTTGTTGCTTGAGCAAGTTCTCATGCGACAGAGGGACGAATTCATGGAGAATTTCTCCAACATCCTTCAACACCTGCCAATAACAACCGACGCATATTCTCCAATAAGGAAAGAAGCTCATCAAGATGCAGATTCAATAAATGATTTTCACTCTACCTCGGGCACTCAATGCAATGGAGACCATTTCTTCCTAAGGAGGGAGGATTGATCCAGGTGGATATCGATGGCCACCCACCTATTCCAACTGGCTCAAAATGGGGTCCACAAAATTGTTGGTTTTTCATCTTCCAGGGTTAGGGTTTTAGATTATCTTTATGTTAAAAATTCCTTTAGAGCCTCATTGTAATAATCATCTTCTTGTGAATGTGAGTAGCCATCACATCTCTTCTCAGATATAATCTTCCACCATTTTAGCGAGTCTTTCACTCTGTATTTCTACAGTTTTGTATATTTCACACATTAATAGAAATTGTGTATTACTGTATCTATGCGTTTATGTTATATATCTGATATATCTTTGTTATATTATTGGCTCTCTTGAAATATCTATGTATATTTCTGTGTAATATCTCCACTCTCGTTTTGTGCCGAAAATAATCCAAATCAATGGTATCAGAGCGAGGTTGCTCCTGATCATTTTTTCAGTGCATGTCCCCAACGAGGTCCAAATAAATCAATTTGGGTCTCGAGGTTGTCTCTCTTTAGGAAAATCGCTCTCGCATTCCCAAGAAACCCTCCATAGTGGAAGAAAAGAAAAATGACAGAGAAGACAATTTTATTAATTTGTTGCTTGAGAAAGCTCTCATGCGAAAAAGGGACGAAATGATGGAGAATTTTTCCCACATCCTTCAACACCTGTCGATAAAAACCAACTCATCTTCAAAAAGAGACCACTTTGGAGGCACCTTTCCTTCCAAGGTACAAGTTAATTTTGATATTCACATATTTGAAGGACAGATAAATGTGGATGCCCTAGAAAAATGGTTTAATATGCTAGAAGGTTGTTTTTTTGTTCACAATATCTCCAACAGGGAAAAAATCACATTTTCACTCCTTAAGGATCTCCCCCATGTCAAACATTGGTGGGAAACTTACTCAAAGAAAATTTCCACAGAGGAGTCTGGGATATATGGGGTCGAGCCCACTTGGGATTTTTTTGTGGATGCAATTAAGAAACAATATTAGCTTGTTCGAAACTTTGAATACCAATACATGATATGGACCACGCTGCATCAAGAGAGAGGCCAAGTAGTATCAGATTTCACCAATACCTTCCATACATTGTGCACCAAGCTGGGTATAAAATAATCTAAGAAACATTTGGTTCTGAAATACCGTGGGGCTCTACATAGATACATCCAAACTAAAATGGATTTTTTAGACATATCATAACTAGGTGCTTCTTATCGATATGATGTTAAAGTCGAACAGAAATTTAAGCACCAAAACAAACGGGAGTTCATGTCTACAAATCTGCAACAACCTAAGCATGATAAAGACGACCCTAACAAACAACCTTCAAAAAACCAACCCAAGCCAAAAGAAAGGAAGGGTAACTGAAAGACGAAGAAAGACACTCAAAAATGTTGTGATTTCCACAAAATCCCCTTGCACAACACCGATGAATTTCGCTCAAAGTAGTCATTGGTGGTCGAGATAAAAGACCCTAGCTAAACCCTGATTCAAAATCTAATTCATAAAATACTGGTAGAAGAGAGATCATCGATGTAGAACCCACTTCTACTGTCGTGACCACAACATTTCAACCAGAAGAACCAACAGATCCTTAAGAGGGTGAGTAGATTTTCATTCACAGATGTGGGTGAATGGGACCCCACTGCATTTTATTGTTGATAGAGAAAGCCATAAGAACCTCATCTCAACAGAGGTTGTCAAACAATTGGGATTGTCTACAACACCACACCCGCAACCATACAACATCGGGTGGATTCGCCAGGGATGAGATCTTTGTGTTAGCCAACAGTGTCGATTTTCAGATGACATCCAACCCTTCAAGGATGAGGTATTATGTGATGTTTCCCCACTGGATGCATGTGATGTTCTTTTGGGCCAACCATATATGTGGAAGCACCATGCTATTTATGAGTCTTGACCTCGTAGTGTCATTCTTACTCTGGGCGGTCATCTCTATAGGATACTAGAGGTGGTTCCAACCATTGTACCACCTAAAACGTGTCGCAAGGTAGTATCTCATACTACAAAATTCAACTTCTTCATCGGTTGTTCAAAAGGTGAACAAAAGAACACCGCAACCATTGTAGCCTCGGTCCAAGCACCTTCTGTCTAGAAGAAGCAGATCAACAAGATTGAATCAAAGCACAAGGATTCCTTCTAAACATAGTCATATCATATATCCATACTGATTAAAAAGTTCCAACCCTTCCAACCACAGGTTCGTGATAGCCTTCAAAGAGGTCGGAAGTGAAACTTCTCCAACAAGACAAGAAACTCATCAAGATGTAGATTCAACAAACGCTTTTCTCTCTACCCCAGGAACTCAACGCAATGTATACCATTTCTTCCTAAGGAATAGGGGGATATCAGTGGCCACCCACCTATTCCAACTCGCTCAAAACAGTCTTCTGGAAATTTACTATTTTTAACAGTTTTCCGGTTCTTAAACTTCTAGGGCCATTTTGAGGGCCTAAATGAAGCTATTTCGGTATCGAGAATCTCAATTATATCCAAATTTTTTTATCAATCCCCAAAATTAATCTCCTCTACAATACCTTTCCAACGAGCTATCGTGCACCCCAAACAAATATCGTGTTCCAAAGTTACGCCCCCAGGAATTTGATACACCAAACTACTCAAAACGGGGTCCACAAAGCTATTGGCTTTTCATCTTCCGGGGTTAAGGTTTTGAATTCTATTTATGTTAAAAATGTCTTTTGAGTCTGATTGTAATAATCATGTTCTTGTGAATGTGAGTAGCCGTCACATCTCTTCTCAAGGATAAGTTGTCACCATTCTAGCAAGTCTTTCACTCTGTATTTCTACAATTTTCTACATTTCTCTCATTGATAGAAATTGTGTATTACTGTATATCTATGTTTATGTTATATATCTGATATATCTTGTTATATTATTGTCTCTCTTGCAATATCTCTGTATATTTCTGTGTTATATCTCCTCTCCCATTTCGTGCCAAAAATAATCTGGATCAGTTGTATCAGAGTGAGGTTGCTCTTGCTTTTTTTTCAGTGGATGTCCCCAACGAGGTTCGAATGTAGAAAGTTGGGTCTATAGATTGTCTCTCTTGAGGAAAATCGATCTCACATGCCCAAAAAACCCTCCATGGCGGAAGAAAATAAAAATGACAGAGCAGACAATTATGTTAATCTGTTGCTTGAGTAATCTCTCACGCGAAAGAGGGACGAAATGATGGAGAAATTTTTTCACATCCTTCAATGTCTGCTGATAACAAATGACTCATATTCATCAAGTGACCACTTTGGAGACAACTCAACTTTCAAGGTACAAGTTAATTTTTATATTCTCGTTTTTGAAGGATAGATAGATGTGGATGCCCTAGAAAAATGGTTAACTATGCTAGAAGGTTAATTCTCTTTTCACAATTTCTCCGATAGGGAAAAAATCACCTCTGTACTCCTTAAGGATCTCTCCCATGTCAAACATTGGTGGGAAACTTACTAGGAGAAAAGTTCCACGGAGGAGTCTGGGATATATGGGGCTGAGCCCACTTAGTATTTTTTTGTGGATGTGGTCAAGGAACACTATTACCCTATTGGAAACTACATAGACCAATACATGAGATGGACCACGCTTTGTCAAGAGAGGGGCCACGCAGTGCCATATTTCACCAATAACTTCCATACATTGCACACCAAGATGGGTATCAAAGACTTTGAGTGAAATTTGATTCTGAAATACCATGGGGATCTACACAGATACATCCAAACTGAAATGGATTTTCTCGACATCTCATCACTAGGTGATGCTTATCGATATGTTGTTAAAATCGAGAAAAAATTTAAGAACCAGAAAAAATGGGATTTTGGGTCTTCAAATATGCAACAACCAAAGCATGATAAAGACAACCCTAACAAACATCCTTCAGAAAACCAACCTAATCCATCGGAAAGGAAGGGTAATGGAAAGACGAAGAAGGACACTAGAAAATACTGTGATTTTCACAAAATCCCTCGGCACAACACCGATGAATGTCGCTCAAAATAATCATTGGTGGCCGATATCAAAGAAAAAGAGTCAAACCCTGATTCAAAATATGATTCAGAAAATACTTGTAGAAGACAGATCATCGACGCAGACCCCACTGCTACTGTCGCGACCATAACAATTCAACCAAAAGAACCAACAGATCCTGAAGAGAGGGAGTGCCTTTTTCATTCACAGATGTAGGTGAATGGGACCCCACTGCATTTTATTGTTGATAGAAGAAGCCAAAAGAACCTCATCTCAACAACGATTGTCAAACAGTTGGGATTTTCGACAACACCACACCCGCATCCATACAACATCGAGTGGCTTCACCAGGTATGAGATCCTTGTGTGAGACAACAGTGTCGATTGTCATATGGCATCCAACCCTTCAATGATGAGGTATTATGTGATGTTTCCACGTTGGATGTCTTTGATGTTATTTTGGGCCAGCCATATATGTGGAAGCACCATGTTATTTATGAGTCTCGACCCCGTAGTGTCATTGTTACTCTGGGGGGTCATCTTTACACGATACTAGAGGTAGTTCCAACTGTTGTCCCACCTAAACAGTGGTGCAAGGTAGTATCTCATACTACCTATTCCAACTGGCTCAAAACAGTCTTCTGGCAATTTACTAGTTTTAGCAGTTTTTCAGTTCTTAAACTTCCAGGGCCATTTTGAGGGCCTAAATGAAGTTTTCTTTAGGATCAATCATCTCAATAATTTTCTAAGGATTTGATTGAGCCCCCAAAATGAAATTCCTCTACAATACCTTTCCAAGGAGATATCGTGTGCCCCAAATGGAGATCATATGCCAAAGTTACGCCCCCGAGAAGTTGATACACGAAACTACCCAAAACGAGATCCACAAAATTGTTGGCTTTTCATCTTCCGAGGTTAAGGTTTTGAATTCTCTTTATGTTAAAAAGGAATTTTGAGCCTGATTGTAATAATCATGTTCTTGCAAATGTGAGTATTTTTCACATCTCTTCTCAAAGATAAGTTGTCACCATTCTAGCGAGTCTTTCACTCTGTATTTCTACAATTTTGTACATTTCTTTCATTGATAGAAATTGTGTATTATTGTATCTATGTGTTTATGTTATATATCCAATATATCTCTATTATATTATTGGATCTCTTGCAATATTTCTGTATATTTATGTGTTATATCTCTACTCTCATTTCATGCTGAAAATAATCTGGATTAGTGGTATCAGAGCGACGTTGCTCTTGAACTTTTTTCAGTGGATGTCCCCGACGAGGTCCAAATGTAGAAATTTGGGTCTAGAGCTTGTCTCTCTTGAGGAAAATCGATCTCGCATGCCCAATAAACCCTCCATGGTGGAATAAAATGTTGCTTGAGTAATCTCTCACGTGAAAGAGGGACGAAATGATGGAGAATTTTTCCCACATCCTTCAACTCCTACCAATAAAAACTGACTCATATTCATCAAGCGACAACTTTGGAGATACCTCACCTTTCAAGGTACAAGTTAATTTTGATATTCTCGTATTTGAAGGACAAATAGATGAGGATGCCTTAGAAAAATGGTTAAATCTACTAGAAGGTTATTTCTCTGTTCACAATTTCTCTGACAGGGAAAAAATCACCTACACACTCCTTAAGGCTCTCTCCCATATCAAACAGTGGTGGGAAACTTACTAGGAGAAAATTTCCACAGAGTCTGGGATATATGGGGTTGAGCCCACTTGGGTTTTTTTTGTGGATGCGGTCAAGGAACAATGTTACCCTATTGGAAACTACAAAGACCAATACATGAGATGGACCACACTGCGTCAAGAGAGGGGTCAAGCAGTGTCGAAGTTCACCAATACATTCCATATCTTGCGTACCAAGTTGGGTATCAAAGACTCTAAGCGACATTTTTTTCTGAAATATCGTTGGGATCTACATAGATACATCCAAACTGAAATGGATTCTCTCGATATCTCATCATTGGGTGATGCTTATCGATATGTTGTTAAAATTGAGCATACATTTAAGCACCAGAACAAATAGGAGTTTGGGTCTACAAATCTGCAACAACCAAAGCATGATAAAGACGACCCTAACAAACAAACTTTAGAAAACCAACCCAAGCCACATGAAAGGAAGGGTAACGGAAAGACGAAGAAGGACACTGGAAAATGGTGTGATTTCCACAAAATCCCCTAGCACAACACCGATGAATGTCCCTCAAAACAATCATTGGTGGATGAGATCAATGACAAGGAGTTGAACCCTGATTCAAAATATGATTCAGAAAATACTGGTAGAAGACAGATCATCGACGTAGACCCCACTACTATTATCGCGACCACAACAATTCAACCAGAAGAACCAACAGATCGTGAAGAGGGGGAGTGCCTTTTTCATTCACAGATCTGGGTGAATGGGACCCCGTTGCATTTTATTGTTGATAGAACAAGCCAGAAGAACCTCATCTCAGCAGAGGTTTTCAAATGGTTGGGATTGTCAAAAACACCACACGTGAAACCATACAACATCGAGTGGCTTTGCTAGGGACGAGATCTTTGTGTCAGCCAACAATGCCAATTGTCATACGACATCCAACCCTTCAAGGATGAGGTATTATGTGATTTTTCTCCATTGGATGTCTGTGATGTTCTTTTGGGCCAACCATATATGTGGAAGCACCATGTTATTTATGAGTCTCAACCCCATAGTGTCATTGTTACTCTGGGGGGTCATCTCTACAGGATATCAAAGGAAGTTCCAACTACTGTCCCACCTAAATAGTGTTGCAAGGTAGTATCTCATACTACAAAATTCATCTTTTTCACAAAGGGGAAAAATGATGGAGAATTGTTTCCACATCCTTCAACGCCCGTCGATAACAACTGATGCATCTTCATTAAGAGATCACTTTGGAGGCACCTCACCTTTCAAGGTATAATTTAATTTTTATATTCCCTTATTTGAAGGACGGATAGATGCAGATGCCCTAGAAAAATGGTTAAATCTTCTAGAAGGTTATTTCTCTGTTCACAATTTCTCTGACAGGGAAAAATCACCTTCGTACTCCTTAAGGCTCTCCCCCATGTCAAACATTGGTGGGAAAATTATTGGGAGCAAATTTCCACGGAGGAGTCTGGGATATATGGGGCTGAGCCCACTTGGTATTTTTATGGATGCAGTCAAGGAACAATATTACCCTGTTGGAAACTATGAAGAGAAATACATGAGATGGACTACATTGTGTCAAGAGAGGGGCCAAGAAATGACAAAGTTCACCAATACCTTCCATACCTTGTGCACCAAGATGGGTATCAAAGACTCTGAGTGACATTTGGTTCTAAAATACAATGGGGCTCTACACAGATACATCCAACAATAAAAATTCCACGAATGAGAAAGGGAATGTTGTTAGAAAAACATGATCATAGAGCAATAAAATAAAAACAAATGCAGAAATAAAACACAGAAGATACACAATACAATAGAGACACAAATATGCATGGTTCACCCAATGTGGGCTACGTCCACCAGATAAATTACAAGGTCCTTTGTTTATTATTATACAGCTAATGAAGGGATACAATCTACAACAGTCCCGTTGTAACTTCCTCTTCTTTCTCTCACAGTCTCCTATCTCAGAATACAATATTCTCAATGATACATAGTCACAATACATTTCCCTCATAAAAGAGGGTTTCCTTCTAGGGAAAAAACCGCTAACATAACTTCTACCATCATATCTACAACCTTATAATGAACGGTCTATATTTACTATGAAATTACAATATACATCTACAAGGTAATTTTTACTTCGGGGGCTTCGCCCTCGGACCCTGCAGGAGGTGCAAGCCCCCTCCCTGCACTCCCCTACATGGATGAGTGTACATTATTCTGGGGTGTAAAGTCTTCATGGGGTACAAACACAGTTGAAAACAAAGGCCTCTAAATAGGGAAGATAATCAAGCTCCACAACCAACAATCTCCCACTTGGATATTGATCTCAACAACTCCATCACTGTTGTATCTACTGGACTATGATCCTTCTTGGACCTAACAAATTTCTCATATTCACCTGCATGCTTGAAGACCAATTGAAACTGAGCAGGAACTCAGTTTCTCCTTGGTTACTCCCTTTGTTAACATGTTTATATGATTATGGCTAGTGTGTATCTTTTCCAACTTCAAATGTCCATCTTCCAAAATGGATCGTATGAAATGGTACATGAGTTGTATATGATTATTATTTGAATGGAAGGTTGAGTTCTTTGCAAAATGAATGGCACCCTCACTATCATAGTACAACCTGCTATTCTACTACTTATTTCCCAGTTACTCCATAAACCTCTGTAACCAAATCATTTCTTTACTAACCTCTGTAGCAACAACAGACTCTACTTTTGTTGTTGAAAGTGAAAAAACCTTTTGCAGTTTCAAAATCCAACTTATTGTTGTTTCACCTATAGTAAATGCATACCCTGTGGTGCTCCTCTTGCTATATTTATCACCTGCCATATCTAAATCAACATATCCCTGTAGAATAGTGTTTGAACCTCCAAAAAATAATGCATGAGTAGAAGTACCTCTCAAATACCTAAGAATCCACTTTACTTCCTCCCAATGTTCTTTACCTAGATTGTTCATATACCTTCTCACAACTCCCACTGCATGTGCAATATCTGGTCTTGTGCAAACCATCACATACATCAAGATTCCAATTGTTGATGAGTAAGGGACCCTGGA
This sequence comes from Picea engelmannii, assembly GCA_009831015.1. Lineage (NCBI taxonomy): Eukaryota > Viridiplantae > Streptophyta > Pinopsida > Pinales > Pinaceae > Picea > Picea engelmannii. The sequence goes on from ML782992.1 coordinate 719,325, forward strand.
TATGTATTATATCTCCCCCTGTGTCTTGGGACACATTTCCTTAGTTAATTTTAAATGGTTGGCCAAATGTGTACTATCTGGTTTTTAATTCTGCATTTTAAACCTCTCCAACACCTTGTCTATGTACTCACCTTGAGACAATGTCAATTTGCAATTTTTTATGTGTCTTGTTATTCTCATACTAAGCATTTTCTTTGTGGCACCCAAATCCTTCATTTCAAATGAATTGCCTAATTTCTTCTTGAGCACATTTATATCCTGCGTATTAGACCCTGCATCAAGCATGTCATCTACATACAATAGCAAGATAATATAGCTTCCATTTTATAGCTTTTTAAAATAAACATAGTGATCAGAATGGCATATACTATAACCTTGTTCTTTCATAAACCTGTCAAACTTCAAATAGCATTGCCTTGTATATTTCTTTAGGCCATACAAGCTCTTCTTCAACATGCATACCAAATTTTCCTTCTCTTTGACCTTATACCCCTGTGGCTGCTACATATAAATCTCTTCCTCCAAATCCCCATGGAGAAAAGTTGGTTTTACATCTAATTGTTCAATATGTAAATCTTCTACTACCACAAGACTTAAAATAGTCCTAATTGAAGTTATTTTAACAACAAGAGAAAATATTTCATCAAACTCTTGTTGATACTGAGAGGGGGGTGAATCAGTATCAAGTACAATTTAAAACCTTTTTCAACTTATCCTTAAACCATTCAATTATATCCAATGAGCAATGAAAAATAGTATAAGAGTTACACCAATACACCACAATACACCATGCACAATATATGAGAAATAATCAATAGTTTTTGTTCAAGGGAAGTAATGACTTCCAAAGGTAGCTAT
>ML782992.1:723178-751579 GCA_009831015.1 Picea engelmannii
TATATGAGAAATAATCAATAGTTTTTGTTCAAGGGAAGTAATGACTTCCAAAGGTAGCTACAGCTTCCAAATGTAAAGGGAGGGATAAAAATCCAAGAGGAAGATACAATCCTCCAATATCAAGAGAGATTTGAACTCTCTATGCTTTCCCCTTCCTTCCACCCAAGAATATATGAGAGATAATAAAACTTTATTCAATTCTAGTATGTTCAGAAGACCCAACTTGTACAGCATGCCCCGCGCTCAATATTTAATATCGGATTCTGAAACTTTCACACAAGAAAATACAGTCCGTACTATTTCCAATGGAAGTGGTCCCACTTCATTTGGAGTCTGTATGAAAAAGTTATTACTTTTTTACCCGGAACACCTGTTTATTGACTAGTTTCAGGACTGGTCACAAACCCTATATTCCACAGAGTGTATCTCCATAATTATAGCGAATCAAGAGCTGAACTTTTTACTAGAGGTACCTTGATATGTCTTCTCAATACCATAGATATTTCACCATCTGAATCGTTCTAGAAAACAAGTTATAGCAAAAATGGTAAGATGACCTGAAAATAACATACCTTAGAACACATCACCAAAAGACTTCATCCTCCCTTGAAATCCGGCCTTCTTTTACTTCTTCTTCCCTCTGAAATTCGACTTGTATCAAATGAATGTATAATGGTATTTATTTATACCATTTATGTCACTTCCTTTTAACATTAGGGCCGACCTGACACTTTCTTATTTTGTAATTATTTTCTTTAATTATTTCCAGGGCCTACATGTACTTCCTTTTTTTAATTCACTTTGTCATCTTCAAAAATTCATTTCTCCTCAACCATGAGGATCCATGTGACGTGCCACATACCACCGGAAACAGCATGATGTATACTATCCATCCATGGATGTTGTATCTGCATGTGCATTTTCCTTCTTGTCCAAATACCTTCATCAATCTTGTTGTCCAAAACCCATGACTAGGGTTGACATCAATGACAACAACCAATCTTCCAACAACTCTATACCTTTCTTTTGTGCAAACCCCTTTACAACAAGTCTAGCCTTATACCGCTTTTTTCCTCCATCTTCTTCCTTCAACTTATAAACCCATTTATTATGTAATACTCTTTTTTCGTGTAGGCAAATAAACCAAATCCCAAGTCTGGTTATTTACCAGGGAATCCATTTCCTCTTTCATTCCTTGCTCCCACTTCTTTTTAGTGTCTACCTACATTGCCTCTTAATAACATTCTGGTTCACCAAAATCAGTCAACAATAATTAATACAATGAAGGAGAGTATCATTCAGGGGGTCTAATTAACCAGGTAGATATTCTAACAATACTTGCAGGAGTTTGAGGTGTACATGTGCTCCATTTGTTGTACACTTTGATTTTTGGTACCTTTGGAATTTCTTTTTTGGTGATCTCATCAAGCACTATGTAGTCTGGTTTATATTTTTCCTGTTTCTCTCTCTGCAATTGATCTTTGTACATGACCTTCTCATTGAATATGAATATATCTACTCCTAATGATTTTGTGATTTTCATAATCCCATAAGCGATAACCAAAATCATTAACACCATATCCAATAAAGGTACACTTCTTGGATTTTTCCTGGAGCTTTGTTCTATTTTATTTATCAATATGGACAAATGCTTCACAATCGAAAGTCTTCAAAAATGAATAGTTTACCTTTTTACCTGTCCATGCCTCCTCTGGAAATATACCATTCAAAGAGCTTGAAGGTCCTGTGTTTATTAAGAAAAGAGAAATATCTACACCATATGCCTAGAATGTAAGGGAAAACCAACATGCAATATCATACTCCTTGCACGCTCCATGATTGTCCTGTTCATCCTTTCTAACACACCATTTTCTTTTAGTGTTCATGGAAATGTCTTCTCTCTACGAATCCCATGGTATGAACAGTAATCATCAAACTCCTTGCTGCAATATTCACCTCCATTTTCTGATCTGAGACACTTCAACCTTTTTCTTGTCTCATTCTCAACCAAAGCTTTCCATTTCTTAAAAGTATCAAAAACATTAGATTTTTGTCGAATGAAATAAACCCAAGTTTTTCTAGTTGCATCATCAATAAAAATAACATAATAACGAGAACCACCGAGAGATGATACCTGATTTGGTCCCCACACATTTGTATGAACAAGCTCTAACATTTCACTCTTATTTTCTTTTCCAACTCTAAGAAATTTGTCTCTCTTATGTTTTCCATAAACACAATGCTCACAGAAATCCAAATCAATTTTTTTAAGATCTGGCAACAATTGTTTTTTTTATGTATATGCATCCCCTCCTCACTCATGTGTCCAAGCCTATGATGCCACAATGTTGTATCCACTCCTGTAGAAGCTAGAGATATAGAAGAGTCAGTATTACCAGTACATAAATACAATGTACCTACCTTCTCTCCTTTTGTTATCACCAGTGATCCTTTGGTGACCTTCCACATATTATATGTAAATATGGATATACAGCCTTCACTTGCAAACTGCCCTGTTAAAATTAGATTTTTCCTTAGATCTGGAACATGTCTTACCTCTTTCAACAACCATTGGTTTCCATTCCTTTTCTTTCTTTTTACCTTTCCCATTCCAATAATTTTGCATGGTGCATCATCACCCAAATGAACTTGTCCAAAATCACCTTGAACATAATCTAGAAAATGTTTCCTATGGGGTGTGGCATGAAATGAAGCCTTTGAATCTACTACCTAGGACTCATAAATATTATCTATGGAAAGAATCAAAACATCTTGTAACACATCACCCGTTACATTTTCTTCCTGATTTTTCTCTTGTTTCCCATCTCTTTGTTTCTTTGGAGCTCTGCAATCTTTCTTCAGATGTCCTTTCTTTCCACAATTCCAACATTCTATCTTTCCAAGTCTGGATTTGGATCTGCCCTTCCTAGAATTCTTGCAGTTCCCTTAGCCCTTTCCTCTATCCTTTTGGCTTCCCCTGTTCTCCACGTTTAACACATTACCTTATATCCCACCTGTGTTTTTCCATCGCATTTCCTCGCTAAGGATAACACCAACAACATCATCAAATTTGAGAGTGTTTGAACCAGAGAAAGAATTACTTACATCAATGACCAAGCCATTAGATCTTTTTGGCAATGAGCACAAGATTAGAAGAGCCCTGACATCATCATCAAATTCCACTTTTACATAACTTAGTTGATTAGTAACCGTATTAAATTCATTTAAATTATCTGCAACAGAACCACCTTCTGACATCTTAATATTAAATAATCTCTTCATTAGAAATACTTTATTGGATGCTGAGGGTTTCTCATACAGTTTAGCCAATGCATCCATTAGCTCCTTCGTTGTCTTTTCTTTATAAATATTGAAAGCCACCTACGCTTCCAAGCTCGGTCGTATTGTTCCTAGTGCCTTTCTGTCAAGAACCTCCCATTCCTCATCCTTCATGGTGTACACTCAGTATGATAATCATTATACTCCATGAAGACTTTACACTCAGTATGGTGTAGAGTCATTTGTTGGTTGTGGAGTCGTATTGTTCCTAGTGCCTTTCTGTCAAGAACTTCCCATTCCTCGTCCTTCATGGAGTATGGAATTTTGGGTAGAGTCATTTGTTGGTGTAAAGTCTTCATGGAGTATAATCAAGCTCCACAACCAACAAATGACTCTACCCAAAATTCCCATTAGGGAGGCACTAAGGAAAAGAAGAAGAGTTGTTTTCCCTGCACCATTTGTGGGGAATACCACCCTACTCACCAGTACCCTAGGAAGGATGAGGTCCACATATTTTTGGCACAAAAATGGGATCCTCGGTAGAATGTTGTCTTAACTCATCCTCCCCCCCTCAACCTCAAAATATGGTTCCCACAAATCCTTCCCTTCCACCAGGGAGCATCGCAGGTACCCCTCTCCATGAGGGGTCTCCCTCTAATGCTTATATTTTCATGTGTGACAACACAGTCAATTTGCAGACATGAGATAAAAATTATCACATTATCAAACCTTTGAATGCTGCCCCAAAAGAGACATCTTCATCCCAGCTTGGTGGCCCTCTCCAGATAGAGAATCCATTTGTCAATGCATCGCTTCACCCCCCGAAGGACATTCTTCAATGTACGATGCATAATCCTAACACAAGGGCTTCCCACAACTACAATATTGTGGAAGACTTAGCCTAGGCACCTTGTGCTATGTCTACACTTGAAGTTTTCCAAAGCTTCCCAATGCAACAAAAATATTTGTTCTCTACCATAGGCGAGGTTGATCCCTAGGAGTCGACCTTGATGACCTTTGATTAATATCAGGTAACTCATAGGTTCTCCCATCAAGTAGCCTTCCATATTAAAGTGTGAACGATGGGTAAAAACATCTTTTGAACAATATTTTATGAAGGAGTATCGACTTGCATCATATATATTTCTTGTTGGAAAGCCCTAGGCTCTCCTTAACTTGATAACTCTGCCACACTTATAAAAGAATTTGATGGACACATGTTCCAACCCCATGGAATACTCACCTCCTTACCCATTGAGTTAGGTGGTAAGACTGTCTCCATCACCATGGAGGTCATCGACGCACCACTTAAGTAAAATATATTACTCGGGCGTACTTGGTTCTATGAGATGATTGTAGTTGTCTCATCAGTATTTAGTGTCTTACACTTCCCTGATCAAGGGAAAATTGTTATGATTGATCAACTCATGTTCTATACCCGAGACCTTGGATGCAATGTAGGTTTAAATATACCCTTTTTCATTGGTACCACACAGTACTTTGTTAACGTCGATGAGGGGATGTTCAAAGGTCCTTTGCTGATGGGAATATTTCCTCTTCTCCCATCATCTCCCATAGTCTCCAACTGCATATATTGCTCCAATTAATATGATTTCTTTTGTTACCAGTGGATCCCTCAGGTCTGTTGATATTTGGGTGGTACCTTGTTCTAAGGATGTTTAATCATTTGGAGCAACCATGCTGCTCACCGCGGTTGAGACTGTCAATCCAACAATCCCATCAACATTCATTGATACTGGTCAACACCACCATCCTCATATAGAGTGTAATCAACCTACTTCGGCCGAACAGTTTTTTTACTCTCTAAGTTCAGATGGCATCCTATATTATGAGTTTCCTTCGGAAGAGGCCATCCTATAAGTCGTGGCTTCCATAGAAAATCTGAGGGATGAGGTGATACATCAATCATCTTATTCTCATTTTGAACTAGTGAGAGTTAGCATGATGAATCTTGATCTGGGACTGGGAGCATTTGTTGGGGCATCTAGTAGACCTACTAGTACTGATCATTTTCCGCATTAGTTATATTTTTTGGAACTTGCCACCAAATTATCTAATTGCTCTTCCCTCGAAGATTCATGTTTTTTAATTCCTTCATGTCTTTATGGAGCCCATCGAGGAGCTTCCCTAGATTGCAAGACTACACACAATGAGTATCTTTGTATGCATAAATTCATTCCTGTGTGGCATGGCTCCTGTATGGTGAGCCATATGATGCCAACATCGACCCATGAGTCCATTGGTTACAAAAACAATCCTTGGCCTAAGCCTATCCATGGGCTCTACTTAGCGTAAAGCATCAATATGTGTAGTTCCTTGTACATAGGTGTGTGGTGTGAGTGCTTTTGTTTTTAATATATCATATCCAAAAAAATCCAAAAATATTTTCTTTTTTTCAGATTTCACTATGCATTTTGACCTTGGAATCTAGTTTACATGTGTTGATAGGAATCTAAGGATGTTTTTTTTTAATGAAGATGGTGACATCGACTATACCTCAAGTATACTTTACTACACTGGCATATAGGGATAGGTTTTTCATTTCACTTTCCTCTTTGCATTATTAACCATCCATACTACTAGTGTTATGCCTTAGGTTCAATTGATCTTGGTTGCGACATTAGCCACTCTTTTTTCCACGTCGTAATTGGTTCAATAGTTCCTACCCTTCATGGGCTCCCTAGTTAGAACCCTCATTTCCATTTGGTTCCCATGCTACATTTTCATGTAGGCTCGTGAGACCTCTTTTAGCCCCTCCGTGACTTGAAGATTAAGCCTCATTTTTCTATATTCATCTATATTCTGGCCACATATCGTGGGGGGTTCCCAAAAAAAATTATTTTTTCTTATTGGTCACTTATGCATTTGATGCTCGTGTCATGCATGTCACTACTACGTTGTTGTTTTCCCATATCCTTCTTACTACTATGCAGTAGCCATGATCATCCAACTCTTACATTATTTGGCCTCCATTTTTCATTCACCTAATGTAGAAGAGAACAATTTCTAAGAGTGGATCTCACTTGCCAGTACCATTTTCATTTCTCATTACTTAGGTCGGTTCCATTCTCTTGGAACAAAGGAGCATGATGTTAAGCCACTCATTCTCTCCCATTGAGTATACTTTTATCTCTTTTTCTAGCTCGTTAAAACTGAATGAAAAAGGTATCGATCTTACTTGCATCATTCTTTCATGCTTGTTAAACCATGAACGAGATGAAAAATACAAAAACAAATCAAAAAAAGAATGGGGGTTTTTCACCATTGGTCTATTCTCAAAATTTCAGCGTCATTTGAGTCACCCTTGAATATGGCACATTTTTTAGTCCTCATCATACAATTGGGTTTTATCTTTCCTAGGAGTCATCCCAATAATATGAGTCAAAGATACTCCTTCAACTGCTTAGTCTTCCAGTCATCATGGAGAGTGATTCAATGCCTCCTACATTGTCGCACTATATTCATCCAACTCTTATGTCTTGCTTCCAAGTCATCATTGTGTCATGCTATATGTTGAAGGGAATCTTAAGCCTGAGTCGACCATCTTTTGTTTCATTTCCTTTCTAAGTCAGCGATCCCTGTGTTAGTTGTACTTTGTGATATTATCTCTTCACATCATATCTCAGTGTATGTTTTTTGTCGATTGATGGGGGATATATTAAGTCCCTCCTTCAAATAATCTCTTCCTATCGACTTCAAAAGTACATTATATAGGAGAGGGATATATAAACTATCTAGTACCTTAGAGCTTGCAGTCCTTAGTGCCAGGCCTCCTCATGATCGAAAATGGGTTTTAATCATTGACTCCCGATTGATTGATTCTATGAGTGTTCCATGTTAGATCATATATTCACACTCGCTAGATTGTACTATGTACCTTGGGGTCCATCTTCATCATCGTTGGATCCCCTCATGTCTGTTAACAATATACATCAATGACCGGTAATCAGACAGTTTCTACCATGCTCAACATCAACTCATCTATTCACATGATGTATATTCGTACCATCGAGGTTTGGGATGAAGACCTTGGGTTTGGGGCCATATCATTCCTTTACAACATCCCCTCCCAAGTTCCGATGGAGTATATCACTTGTATATGAAGACTTATGGGGAACTCTCCTTAGTGCTTGTTAACTTCCTGACATCTATATGTTGTGTCATATATCCACATTGTATCTATTGGTGGTTGTTATTATGTTCCTAACATAGATCCACATTGTATTTGTTGGAGGATATGATTGATTTCATGACGTATATCCACATTGTATCGTCTCATGGCTACGGTCTCATTGATGACATCGATCCATTGTGTATTGTTTCATGGCCATGATCTAGCATTTAATTTCATGGATCCGCAGTATATTGTTTGGTGACCATGCTCATTATGAGTCTGAGTATGTATACCTAATGGATTGGTCTATATATACTCATCCTTGGTGTTTTATTGTAGGACTTCTTTAATTTTTTAACCTCCTTTGCTCTCTCCTTGCACTGCCTCACATGGAATTTATTGTAATGTATTTCAGCCATCCACTCCTTTTCTAACCTCACACATTAGGGGGCATATATTATAGCCTTAATCACCACCCTATAGGATAGAGAGGAAGCCATTAAAGGATTAAATCCCAAATACATATTTTTCCTAAGGAGTTAACAATTTTTTATCCCTTATTGGCATCCTCATGATACACCTAGTGGACAACAAGCAAGTCCCTCGCTAGACACTAGTAGATCAACAAGCGAGACACTGTCATACTTCTAGAATTGAGAAGTTAAAAGGTAATAGGTGAGGGATGACTTGGATATTTATGGCAAAGGCATAGGACCTCACATCATTCGAGTCTCTAGTGGCCTCTAGAATATATAGAAGCCTCTCCCAAGCCTCCTCCAAGAGTTATATAACAAAGGAAATCCTTGGCAAAGAGAAGGAAGAATTCAAAGTAATGTTATGTTGTCCAACTGTAGAGGTATCAGCCATAAGTTAGTGAGCCTAGCCTGACCAAGAAGATGTAAAGAAAGTCAAGGAGCAAGGAGACTAAAGAATCTTGCATCATCACTTGGGGTATGTCTTGATGTAATTTTCTTGTGTTTCATTAATTATAGATCATTTGGTTATCCCCAAGAGTGTTTGTCTTTGATACATAGTTATTTAGATTTGGTTTATATTGTTATAGATCAGGTTATATCCAAGCTAGATCTATGATTTTAACACTAGGAGGACAAGTAGAATGGTATTGTTTTGTCTCTGTTGTGCAGGAAGCAGGTTGTAAAAGTTAGAACTGGAACTTCAAGACTGCAACAGCCAAGAATACACTAAGGACAACCTTCGGGAAAAAGGTATTCCATCCCCTCCAACTCCTTGTGTGTAATATTAGTGCTTGTTTATAATAGAACCATAGTAAATCTATCCCACTCCTATCTATGGTTGCTTGGTCAATCCTAGGGATATCTTACTGATCTGCTCAATGAGATCCTTGTGAGATAAAGTCGCATAAAAACTTCAAAGGGATTCTATAAGGTTGGTACTGTGAGCACTGATGCTTCACTGATATTTATTTTCAACTCATCTAAGGACTTATGTTGATTCTCCCCCCACTAGAAACTCTTAGCATTGGTTTTTATGGTGTGGAGTGGTGCAACTACCGCTAAAAATGAAGCTATGAACTTTTGTAAGTATTTTTTTCCCCAAAAAAACTCCTAACTTTAGTGATATTTATAGGAACTGGATTTTTCATGATGGCCTCCATCTTCTCAGGATCTATCTTGAGCTACCCTCCACCGATCACATACCCCAATTACACCAAATACTATTGACCAAAATCACATTTCTTGAGATTGGATAACAGCTTGTGCTTCTTCTGAGTCTCTAACACCTGCATAAGATGTGATATGTGCTCCTCCCAGGTAGCACTATAGACCAATATATCATCCAAATAGACAATAAAAAATGAATCTAGATAAGGGTGTAAAACAACATTCATTAGTCTCATAAATGTAGTTGGTGTGTTGCATAAGCCGAATGGCATAACCAACCACTCATACAAACCTTGTATTTTCTTGAAGGAAATCTTCCAAGTATCTTCTTCTTTGACTCGTACCTGGTGATATCCTGATTTAAAATCCATATTAGTGAAGTACTTGGCATGTTGCAGTTGGTACAACAAATCATCGATCCTTGGTAGGGGGTATCGATTATTCAATGTAATATTTTTCAATGCCATGTAATCGATACACATTCTCCAAGTCACATCCTTCTTGGGTACAATTATGATGGTTGACCCACAAGATGAGGTACTTGGTCGGATCAAACCTTTCTCCTACAAATCATGCAACTGCTTCTTCACTTCATTTTCTTCTAGAACAGACTGTCTATACAGCCCAATATTTGGCAATGGGGAGTCTAAAAATAACTATATTTCATGCTCCACATCCCTCTTGGGTGGTATCCCTTTAGGCTCCTTGAACACTCTGTATTCCTGTAACAACCCCTCCAACTGATGTTTTTTTTCCTTTAGTACACCTCTCTAGGTATGCCTTCACTCTCATTGACTCGTCATTAGACTAATTTTCTCTTAAGAAAAGAAAACCATATTTATTACTAGAAATAATCAACTTCTTGGCTTGGTTGGCACTTACCAGTGAGATTTTTTACTTGCATTTATGTGTGTTAACAATGTAGGAATTCCCACCCTTGATCAATCGGTATTGGTTGGCTCTCCACATGAATATTGCATCCCTCATATACATGTAGGGGCTTCCAAACACTACTCCACATACATCAAGGAGTACTACATCCAATTCCACTTCATCAATAAAATCAACACTTATAACAAATTTAATCTTACATTGTTTCATTACCTTTATCTATGCATCATTGTTTACCCAACCTAATCGATAGGGGCTAGGATGATTGTGAACCTCCAATCCAAGCTTCCTGGCCATATCCACTGCTATGATATTATCCTATGAACCAGAGTTGAATAGAGCATCTATCTTGGTCTTCTTGATCTGAATCTTGATGTGGAAGAGCTTGGTCATCTCCTTCTCTTCCTGGTGATGAATGCTACTCATAGTCACCTCCTTCTGCACATATGTGCAAACAATAATTTCATCCAAATACAAGCTACTTTCGACTTGATTGCTTGAATCTGTGGCTAGAAGGTTATTTTTCTTTCCGTCCTTCTTGTGATTCTTCGGGTTCATCTTTGGATGTAGTTGTCATCATTTTTCCTTGGTGTGGCCATCAATGTTGCAATGATTACAATGGTTGATGTGATATTTACATTGATGTGTATTGGTTTTTGTCTTCTTTTCTTTCCCCCCTTTTCACTTCTTCTTCCCGTCCTTGGAATATTCCTCGTTCTCTTTCTACTGCAAACCACTTGGCTACCCTTTATTTTGGCCTATGTTTTCCAGGTATTGTGCATGTACACACACCTCATCCAATATCCTTGGATTGAAGAGCATCACCTGATTTCCTAAATGAGTATGTAAAACCCCTAGATACTTGAGGAGTATATTTGGGTTCTTGGGAGAGATACCTGGCATGATGACCATTGATATGAACTCAGTGGTGTACTCCAGTACACTCTTCCCATGCCTCTACTTGAATTAGTGTCATTGAATCCATTGGTCCTCTACATACCTAATGGGGTAGAATTGGGAATTTATGAGGGTTTTTAAGTCCTCCCACCTAGTTACTGGAGGATCACCCTCCAACCTAAGTGTTTCAATGTGAATTTGCCACCAGTTTAAAGCATGGACCTCTAACTTCAATCTAGCAAATGAAATATTTTTCCCTTCATGTATATGGTGAATGCTAAAATAAAATTCTAGTTGTTGCAACCAATGATTCAGTTTTAATGCATCGATCTCATCTTGGTATGGATTTGTGTCTACTTTTGCTTCCATATTGAATATGGACTGTGAAGGGATAATTACACTCAAACTTAGTTCCGATAATGACACTCAAACTTAGTTCCTCTTTCTTAGATTCTTTTCACGACTCCTTTCTTGAGTCCTCCTGATCTCCCAATTTCCCCTCCGATCCAATCTCTAAGTTAGAGCCTCCATCATCTCCAAATGGTCTTATATTACTTTCTATATATGCCATGAGGATATTCATATTGTGACCAATGTTGAGAACTTGCACTTCCAACCACTCAAATCTCTCTTCTGTTGGATCTCGAGGGTTATTATGAACAAACTCGTCCGCCATGACTAGGGTTTTTGCAACTTCTTTTTAAGCTGATTTCTGGATCCTGTAACTTTCCAAAAATACCCAAAAGAAAAACCTACTCTTATACCAATATGATATGTAAACTACCATGGATATTCCACTGGAATAACTTGTCACAACATATCTAATAAATAACTGAAATATTTACTATTAATGTTATTTTTCCTTTAGATCTCATACTCTTGATTACTTGTTTTCTTCTTAAAAACATGTGTGAAATAGTTCACATGTGAAAAAGAGAGAACACAAATAAAGACACACACCATCCACAAATAAACACAAGATATGACCTGGGAAACCCAATACGGGAGAAAACCCAACTAGAAGGTGAGGATGTTCTGCTCTCTTTTTTGTGGTATAGACATGATGCAAGTACAAAGAAAGAGGCACTCTCTGTAGAGTTTCCTTTGACTTGTGGCCTCTATGGATTCTATGAAATCTCTCCTCCTCTATTTTTCCCATATAATACCACTCTCATATGTTTTGTTTAGCTATGGAACAAGATACAATGCAAAATAATGGAACCCCTTCTCCTCCTAGTGGCCTGGTATTTAACATAGTCTGATAGACATCTAGGGGTAGGTTTTTGACTTCCTCAACCTTCATTTGTGATAGGGTTTTATACCTTCTAGAATATTTTTGAAATTACATACGTGGCTAGCCCCATATACATGAGTAACAAGGGTCGATGTGGCATACTCTCATACCATAATGGTCAACACAATAGGTCAACTTGTGAGAGGCATACCTTTTGCATACGACCTATGATTGATGTGATGTTTGCACCATTGGAAAGCTCTCCATGTGTAGAATAAAATCATGGCATCCGAGCCATGTTGTAAAAGTTTTAACCCCAAAAAATGTCATTTGATGCCTCAAAATGGCCCCGAAAGGTTTCAGACCCCAATTCTCCAAACTGGGAACTGCCACTAAAATGGCCCTGCAAGTTGATTCCTCCAATTTTTTCCACTCTATAAGGATCGAGATAGATGAAAAATAATATAATGATCCAATCCATATCACTATTATTATATGGAAATTCTACAAGGGGTAAAACTTGTTTCCAACAATTATGTTGATCTATTACATACATGTGCAACATGTCTTCTAATATATGATTACTCTTTTTATTTCTCCATCAATTTCAGGATGGTATGTCATACTGAAATTAAGTTTCATCCCTAACACATCTTGAAAAATTGTCCAAAATATCCCTATTAACATTGACCCTCTATAATAAACTATCTTCTTTGGAATTCCATACAATATTATTATCCCTTTGATAAATACTATTACGATCTCCAATCTCTAGTGCTTGATAAGTATTATTTACTAGAATAAAATGCACACTTTTAGTCAAGGTGTCTACTACTACAAAGATATAATCATGTCTCTTTGATGTCATAGGTAATCATATTATAAAATTTATTGAAATTAATTCCCATTTCAATTCTGGTATTGCATGCGGTTGCAAGAATCTTATTGGGTGTTGATGTTCAACCTTCACTTGCTAACATTCAAGGCATATAACTACATAATAAAATATATCTCTTTTTATTTTGTTCCAAAAGAACAATGATTGTGAATCTTAAATAATCTGCTTTACTCTCGGATGAGCCATATAAAGCGTTCTATGAGCTTCCCTTAAAATTAAATTTATAATCTCATCATTTGGCGGCACGTAAATCCTTTTGTGAAATTGTAATAAACCATCATCATCCAAGGCATATCCTTCATATTTAGGAATTTTTGCCCCTTTTCATTTTCTAATTCTATCTTAGCTTCTTTATATCCTTCATCTTCAAATTTTAATTTCAATATATTTTCTCACAAATTTTTCTTCAAAGGAAAAATCGAGAAAATACATGGTCTATGACTTAAAGCATCTACTACTTTACTTAGTGTTCCCTTAAGTTATGATATATTGATGTTACACTCACTCAATAATAATTCTAACCATTTCCTGTGTCTATCATTCAGGTTACTTTATGCAAATATATGTTGAAGTCAGTGATGATCTATCTTCAATTCAATTTTTCTTCCAACCAAGTAATGTCTCAAAATGATTAATGCATGCACTATCGCAGAAAGTTATCAATCACATGTTATATAATTATGTTCACATTGTTGGATCTTTCTCGAAGCATAGGAAATCACCCTATCTCCTTGCAATATAACTCCACCTAATCTTTCTTTTGAAGCATCCATACATACCAAAAAATCTTGATCCATATTCAGTACCTTTAATATAGAAGTTGCCTTCAATAATTATGTAAGTCTTTAAAATTCTCACTCACATCATTCTGTCCACACAAATTTCTTATTCTTCTTCTATAACTCAATAATAAGATTTTCATTCTTTAGAAAACCTTCCACAAACCTTTTATAATATCTACCCAAACCCATAAAACTATATAATAATAATAATAACCTAATTTTAAGGTCACGACCAAGATAGACACCAAATTGGTCTATGAGACCTCCTTGTTTTTTTGACAAGGGACCCCCTCTAAACAACAATTTGACCTCTAAAGTCTACGGAGGTGTACATACCCTACCCCCCTCTGGATTTGAACCTATGACCTCCTATGAGGAAACACATGTTATTAACCATTAGGCCCACTCAGGTTTTACTAAAATCTATTTTTAAG
The DNA here is from genome assembly GCA_009831015.1 of Picea engelmannii. Classification (NCBI taxonomy): domain Eukaryota; kingdom Viridiplantae; phylum Streptophyta; class Pinopsida; order Pinales; family Pinaceae; genus Picea; species Picea engelmannii. The sequence goes on from ML782992.1 coordinate 737,372, forward strand.
GTCATGACCAAGCCAAACACCGAATTGGTGTATGAGACCCCCTTGTGTGTGGGAAAAGGGACCCCCTCCACATAATGATCTGACTTCTAAAGTATACAGAGATATACATACCCTACCCCCCTCTAGATTTTAACTTGTGATCTCTAAGGATGAAACACATCTTCTTAACCATTAGTCCCACTAATGTACTTCATGTACATTAGCAGGTACCAACCATTCCATAATAGCTTTATCTTTGTTGTATCCACTGCAATTCCTTCTCCTAAAATTATATGTCCTATATACTTAATATTTGATTCATAAAATGAACACTTAGAGAGTTTAACATATAGCTTATACTCTCTAAGACCTTGCAACATTATCCTTAAATTCTCTTTGTGCTCCTTCTATACAATTATCTAATATATAAAAAGATCATCTAGAAACACTTTCATGAACTTATCGAGATATTTTCAAAACACTCCATTCATTAAGATTATAAATACACTAGATGCATTCATCAAATTGAAGGGAACCACTACAAATTCATAATGACCAAAAAACTTCTTAAATGACATCTTAAGAATATCCTCTTATCTTATTCTTAATTGATGATATCTAGACCTTAAATATATTTTAGAAAACATCATATCCTTTTTAATCTGACTGATTAAGTCATTGATTCTAGGCAACACATATTGATTTCTTATCATGGCTTTGTTTAATTGTTGAGAATCAATACAAACTCTCCACGATCCATCCTTGTTTTTCACAAATATCATTGATTATTCTTGTTGTGATATACTCGGGCGGATACATCCCAAGTCTAAGAGTTCCAAGAGCTACATATACAACTCTCAGAACTCTGAAGTCGCCATGTGGTAATGAGCCTTTGCGACAAGTTATGTTCCCAGTTTGAGTTCAATCATGAACTCCAATAATCTCTTAGGTGATAATCTAGGTAATTCTTTTGGAAACACATTTGAGAAATTAGATAACATAGGATATTTTTGTATATTTACCGTATCCTCTTTCTTACTCATAGTGGTTACAACATAAAACTTACATATTTTCCTCAATTTTTTCTTCACTTGCAATACCGAAATAAATCTTAATGATACACCTCTATTCATCCTTACTAGGATTATTTTTACATCTTAAATCATCTATAATGTAAAGCTTCTTTTCTTTACAATCTGACACAGCTTCATGAATTTCTAACCAATCCATACCTATATCTACATCATAGGACCACTAGGTAGTTGAATATAGTGATACTCATGTTACACATACACCAAGGTTAATCTCATAATCTTTAACCAAATATCCTACTCCTTTATTAACTTCAGAAGCCATTTTACTTGGTTGAAATCCTCTTGATTAATTTCTATCATTTTTTTTCTTAATAATACATTATGAGAACATAAACTTCATGTTGCTCCTATATCTTTTAATAATGAAAAACTTATAACATTTATCTTACTTGATGTCTCAAGTACTATAGACTAACGCTCATCTTGGTGATTAGTCACCATTGGATGGATCTTGTGGGATTTTCCTAGATCACCTACAATAGTTTGTCTCTACTCCCAACTAGCTCCTCTTTGTGCATATAGACAATCCCTTTGAAAATGTGACTCTCTGAATGTACAACACCCCCTCTTAAGAGGTTGAATCTGACTCCCATATTGAGAAAAAAATAGTTCTACTAATCTGTTATGTTTATCGAGTCTGCTACATTAGTGGCCCATACGATGGTCTACAAATCCCTATCTAATGTCTATGTGTACCATCACATGTCCTCTTGACGCATCCCCATGTTCTACTATCGGCCTTGATACAATAATTGATTGAAAACCTTGTCCCTCTCCACCTTAATATGAAGGCCTAGATGATATACACTAACCACTCCCCATTAGTTCCTTCTCAACTATAATAGCCCCCTGTACCACCTCGTGCATAGTGTGGGGCATCAATATTCTAAATTTTGATGTGATATTATAGTTCAATGCATAAAAAAAATCATTAGCCCATAACTTCTTTATGTTTAAGTATGGTTCATACATTAAAAACTCCATGAATATAGCCTCATACTATGGTATCAACATGTTGCCTTGTCTCAGTGAGTTAAACTCATTTAATTATATCTCAATGTACTCCTCTAAGAGGTAGTGTTCCCTAAAACACTCCTCAAGTAGTTCCTAGGAGATCTCAAATACATCCATCCCAAGCTATGGTAATAAAATCTTCCACCAAAGAAAAACACTTTCTTTTAACTAGAAGATACCCATATGCACTTTAATTTTATAAGTATAACCCCCTAATTTCAAACTCGCCACCATGGTATCTAACCAGGATATAGATGCCTATCCATTAGTGGATCCCCAAAAAATTTATTTTTCCAATTCTCTGTAAACGTTGCCACTTGGAGGATTTTGTGATCTCTATGCATGCATCGAAACACATCATTCTTCCCTATCCTATTTTTTCATTAGGCTTTTCAAAATTATTTGAAAATAACACGTCATATTTATTACCTCTCTGGAAAGCACATGTCCTTGTTATTGGACATTTTCCTCTACTCTTGGTAGAGAATGGGAAGGCGTAGGATGTTCCAAAATTCTAGGAAAGTTCCTCTGGAAATCTAAGTTTGTACTAGCTAACTAAGAAAACATTGTTTGTTTTAAGTTGGACTTCCATACATTCTTGCTTACAACAATTTTAACAAACTAATCAAGAAGAAAGATTACACAAAAATACAAAGAGTACTAAAGTAAAGTGATAGTCTAATCCTCCTTCCCTTTAGCAGAGATGACAATACCCTACTATTTGATTTTCATGGGGTCGGGAGAATGACCCCCAAAAACTTCCTCTCTGGAGACTGGATGGAAGGAATTGGTAGAGTTGAGATTGTTAGAATCCCTAGAAAGAGAATCCAATTGTTGAGGTGTGAACATACTGCGAATTTGTTGACATTCAAACTCTAAGGAGTTGATCCTCCACATCTGAACCTGAAGTGTTTTCAATATTTTCCCACCTTTCCAATTAAAACTCATTCCAAATCTGAAAATTTATCATTGATGTTGTCGAGGGTTTGGATGGTCACCTGAAGTGTCTCTTTGTGTCAACAAATAATTTTCTTAACATCTCTACCGTCAATGTCACCCATTATTTTTGCAGGATAGTCTTGCACATAGGAATAAAATGACCACTGGAAAATTTCCCCCTCAGTTCCTAGCGGTATTGACATAAAAAATCGACCCACTCCAACTCTGTTGAAAATAAAATTGAAAAGAGTTTTTTGAAAACTTCTTACATAAAAATAAAAAGGAGGGGAAAAGGAAGCATACAGATGGATGACCTAAGAATCTCCAATCCAAAATAGAGAGATCGTCAACATTGAAGTTTTTGAGCTACCCACTCATTGTGCACCCTTGTTCCACCTCTACTTGAATGCTCTGGCACCATGGATCTTGAGATTCTAGACAACCACTGCTCTAGAGCACTCAAACTAGTACCCCTAAGGCCAATGTGCAGTTCTTTCAACTGGGTGATCCATAAACGAGAGGCTTAAATCCTCACCATTTCACCAACACATAAATATTTGTACAAAAATATAATCTTATCTCTCATCCACTTATGGAAACTCGACTAGCCGAAATAAAGTCAAGTCCATAAAATTATGAGGGTGTCGACTTCCCGGAAGAAGAGTCGAAAATAAAATCTAAACTCAAGTTGGATGAAAGGAAAATCGACCAAGTAAAGTCGAATGGAATACAAGTCGACCATAAGCCGAGTTGGATGAAAGTAAGCCATCCAAGTCGACCATAAGCCGAGTTGGATGAAATTGAGTCATCCAAGTCGAGTCAGATGAAATTTTGGTCGACCAAGTGAACCAAATTGACCCAAAGAAAGCCAAGTTGATCAAAGGGTGGATCCCATCAACTAGTAATTGATATCATTCGAATAAGGAAGGGGAAAATAACCTACGATGAAGCTGAAATGTTTATGGATGAGTTGGGTCGACTGGCAATGAAGAGCATAACTCATAGGGAAAATTTGATGTTCAACTGTGAAAGGAAAACCTCCAAAAATTGGATTTCGAAACCAACAGTTGGGGAAAATGTTTGAAGGGTGAATTTGACAACCAACTACATGGGAAAATGTTTGGAGGACTATTTTGTTAACACACAACACACCAAAATGTCCAAGGGGCATTTTAGTAAGCCCACAAAAAATAAAAAAATGTCTGGAAGTTGAGTTTGATGTTCAACAATAGAGAACAATGTCCTCTCTTACCACTTAGCTTTCCTTGCAATATGTCCTTTGAGACCATTTTTCCACATTTTTTGTTGTTCTTTGCGAGGTGTCTGCTCCTTGTGTTGCATTACTGTGTCTTCCTTCAACTCCTTAAGTCCATGAGGTGTGAGTTATTCAACAATACGAAGAACCTGATGTTATTCTTCCATGTTCCCCACTGAACCGATCTACATATAAGGTGGAAGTTTTAAACTAAAGGTGTTCTCATGATTCACCTGCTCAATGATCTCAAACGGTCCATATCTAATGAGATTGAGTTTCTTTGTTTCTCATTGCAGTTGTTCCTTATAGATATAGATCCACACCTCATCTCCAACATAGAATTTATGATCCTCCCTATGTTTATCAAGCCTAGATTTGTACAATTGTTGGCTCTTTTCGAGTTTCTCCTAAACCCTTAGATATATCTTCCTAATATCGTCCATGAATAATTTTTCCTTCTGTTATTATCCTTGAAGCCTTGCTTCTTCCTTCTTCTATCCATACATGATATCAAATGGTGAAGGAGTTAAATAACCAAAACAAATCTCTAAAGGAGACTTATTGGTGGAAGAATGAATTTATCTATTGTAGGAGTGGTTAATGTATACTAGTTGCTCATTCCAAGTCTTTGGATGTTTGTTGTTGTAACCTATCAACAATTGCACCAACGTCTTGTTGAAAACCTTGGTTTGTCCATTACTATGAGGATGGAATGTAGTGGAGTACTTCAAATTGGTATCCATTCTCTCTCAAAGTGGTGTCCAAAATCTTCCCAAGAACCTGTTGTCTCGTTCAGATATGATGGAGGTTGGAAATCCAAAGTGTACCTAGACATGGCCGAAGAATAGTTCAGTTTCCTCTTGTCGAAAGATTGTATTCTTACAAGGAATGAGCACACACATTTTTATAAAGTGGTATACCACAATGAATAAGTATTCATGGCCTCTATGAGTCATAGGAAAACATCCAACAAAATCCATGGATATTCTCTCCCAAGGTCTACTTGGAACTGGAAATGGTATGTACAAGCCAAGTTTCAGGTTACTTGTCTTGCTAGTGATACAAAGAACACAGCCTCTAACAAAATTTTCCACATACTCCTGCATATTTGGATAATACACGTATTGTTTTAGATTCGCCACTATCTTTGTCACACCAAAATTCCCAACAACCCTAGAAGTGTGTGCTTCTCTCATCAACTGAACTCTTTTGCCTTGGGGTATGCATAGTTTTTCCAAATTGTATAACATCCCATCTTGGAGGTGGTATTCATTTCCTTCCATGAAAATGATCGACCTCTCCTTCAACTGCTTGTAGATTCTTCTAAAACATCTATCTCCCTCATAATATTCACTCAAAAGTTCATGAGTGAAAGGATCAAGCTGCATTATCATTTCAATTGCTGCAATCTTCTTCAGTGGTGGTTGAGAAAAAATGTATGCTATCCTATTTGTGGCTCCTTTATTGTACTTAATCAATAAATGAAATTGTTGCAAGAAACCTAACTAATTTTAATGCCTCACCTACTACATCTTGCTCTGACTCTATAGATACTGAAGGGGATGATGATCTATGTGTATGATGGTTTCTTTTCCCAGGAGATAATTCTTCCACTCCTTCATTTCTTATACAATCACACAAAGCCCCTTATTATATGTGGGGTAGTCAATTACTACACCATGAAACAACTCTGCATGGTAGTACATAGGCCTTCCTCACATGAGTATTGCTCCTAATGCATATCCACTAGCATTAGTCTCTAGCTCAAAATGTCGTTGCAAATTTAGCATGGATAAGACTACAGCATCACTAATTTTCTCCTTCAAGTCTTTAAATCTCTTTGGTGTGTCTTTCCCCAATGAAATATCTTTCCTGTGTTTGTCACGACGTGCAATGGTGTTGCTACTATAGAGAAGTTTACGTTGAATTTTCTCAGGTACTAAGTTTCTCCCATGAAACTTCTGACCTCTGTCACATTGTTGGGAATGGGCCATTGGGTGACGAATGCTATCTTCTTTGGATCAACCCTCATCTCTCTTCCTCCAATCAATTGTCAACGATGTATCAAGGAAGTCTTTCCAAACTCACATTTCTACAAGTTGGAAATCAATTATTCTTCCTCAAGGTCTCTAATACCTGCATCACATGTGAGAAGTGATATTTCCAAGTATTGCTAAAGATTAGTATGTCATCTCGACACACTATTACAAAATAGTCAATGAAGGGGCGTAGAACATCATTCATTAGTCGCATAAATGTTGTATTTTCATTGCATAATCCAAAATGCATTACTAACCACTCATACAAACCTTTTCTTGTTTTGAACGTCGTCTTCCACACGTCTTCTGCTTTGATCCTTACTTGGTGGTAACCTGATTTGAGGTCCAACTTAGTGAAGAATTTGTCTTGATACAGTTGATCCAAAATGTCATCAATCATTTTCAAAGGATATTTATTGTTGATGGTGATCTTATTCAAGGCACGATAGTCAATGCACATTCTCTAGCTTCCATCTTTCTTTGGCACCATGATGATGGGTGAACCACAAGGTTATGTATTGGGTCTTCTGACTCTCTTATCCAACAATTGTTGCAGTTGCCTCTTTACTTCCTATGCTTCAATGGCATAATTCCTATGGAGTCCAATTTTAGGTAGTGGAGACTTTGTCAACAACTAAATCTTGTGTTCAACCTCTCTCTTGGGTGGCAGACCCTGAGGCTCTTGAAAACATTCCTTGTAGGATTCAATCAATTGGTGTAATTATTGACATTGATTTCCACTACATACTTCCAAAGATGCCTTCATCTCCAACTCATATCCTTCTCCATTTTTCTTTCCTTCTCTCAGGAACAACACGACAATCTTCTTTTTACTACCCATGATTCTTCTTGCTTGATGAGCATTGATCAGAGAGAGATTATCTTTGTCCTTGTGTGAATTTATGGCATATGTTTTTCCATCCTTGACTAGCCTATATTAGTTCCATCTCCTTATGAAAATGGCATCCCTTACGTACAAGTATGGACTTCCCAATATTACTCCACATAAGTCTAGAGGGACCACATTTTCAACTACTTCATCAACAAAGTTTTGATTGATGGAAAACTTAAATTTACATTTCTTTCTAACTTTCAATTCCACATATTGCCTTACCCATCCGAGGGGGTATGGATGTAGATGATATTGATTCTCTAGACCAAGATTTTCAACCAGTTGCACATAGATCAAGTTGGATTGTGATCCAGGATCAAACAAACAATCCACCTTGTTCTACTTCATGTGAATTTTAATGATGAAAAGTCCAGTCATCGTCTTCTCCTCCTTGTGAATGCAACCAACTAATGCTACCTATTTCTGAAGATTAGTGTAATTAATGTTCCCTTATGGGTCTTAGGTGATATCCACCCATTCCTCAATGTCCACTGATATCAATGTTTTCTTCTTCCTTTTCTAGAAATATGTGGGGTGCTTCTCAGGGTGTAATTTCCAACAGTTCTCCTCAATGTGTCCCTTTTGATCACATCCTTTACATTGTTGGATGTAAGGTGTTTCTTCTTGTGATGCTACCACAATATTCTTCTCATTCCACTTCTTTTTTTTCTTCTTTCTCTTCTACTCTTGTGGTTCTACTTGATCATGAGTACTTGTTTGTTGCTTCCACTTGTCTCCCTCAAGGTAATGTGCTTGAATACTAGCCTCATAAATCATATTTGGTATAAATAACATCAGTTTTCTACAAATATGAGGTAATAATTCCCCCAAATACTTGACTAACATGTTTGGACTTTTGAGAGAGACTCCCATTTGAATTTCTCTCTTCTTGAACTCTGTTGTGAATTCCTGCACTAATTTCCCTTGTCTCTGCCTGAAGTAATGTCATATTATTTGTTGGTGTTTCTCATATACTATTGGGTAAAATTGATATTTGATCATGTCCTTAAGCACCTTCCAATCAGTCACTAGTGGATTATTTCCTAGTGCATCAACATTTAGCCGAGAAAAAGAAATATTTTTTTTCCAGTTACTTCATGCATGTTGAAGTATACTTCCATATACTATAGCCATTGGTTCAGCCTGATAGCATCCACTTCCTAAACATATGGCTTGATGTCCACCTTGGCCTCTACATGAAAAGGTACTTATGTCTTACTATAGTTGCATTCTCCCATCTCTAACTCAGTCTTACTCTCTGTCTCTGGTTTATTTTCTTCTTTCTTGGGATCTTTATGGTAATCCTCGATTGATGGTGTTTCCTTGAAATTCACTACCAATAGTTGTGATACCATTGATGTCAATGTCTCCAAACTCTACTAAAATCGATCCAACTTGGCCTTGGGATATTCTTCCTCTTCTCCTCCATAATGTTCCCCTAACATTTTTTATTCTCTACTTTACTCTACCCCTAGCAGCAACTATTGTCCACTTCTATTGTAGTCACTATGGGTACTTACAATACAAGTCTCACTAAATGCATCAAATGTATGATTTGATACCATCTGATCCGTAAACTAGAGGCTTAACGCCTCACCATTTCTCCAACATGAAAATATTTGTAAAAAAAATATAATCTTAGCTAGCCAAACCAAAGTCAAGTTGATCAAATTATGAGGGCGTCAACCTCCCAGAATAAGAGTCATAAATTAAATCTAAATTCAAGTTGGATGAAAGGAAAATCAACCAATTCGAGTTGAATGGAAGGCAAGTCCACCACAAGTTGAGTTGGTTTAAAGCAAGTCGCCCAAGTCGAGTCAGATTAAATTTCATTTGACCAAGTGAACCGAATCGACAAAATGAAAGCCCAATCGATCTGAGGGTAGATCCCATCAACTAGTAATTGTTATCGACCAAATAAGGAAGGGGAAAATTACCTAAGTTGAATCCTAAATGTCTAGGGATGAGTTGGGTTGACCGACAATGAAGATCATAACTCAGAGGGACAATTTGACAACCAGATGTGTGGGAAATCGTTTGGAGGAATATTTTGGTAACCCGCGACACATAAAAATGTCCAGGGGCAATTTTGGTAATCCCACAACAACAAAAAAAAAATGTATGGAAGTCAAGTTTGATGTTCAACAACAAAGAAAAACATCTGGGGAATAATAAAAGTTTAGACATCACCAGAGTGAAAAGTATGGTTAGTATATGGTCTATGGGAAAATAAAAACACCCCAACAATGTCAAGAACATGAAGCACAACCTACGATGAAGTGTGGATAGTGACTAGTCACAGAATCGACTATGGTAGTGAGAGAAAACCCCCAATGACTCTTAAAAACAAATTAGCAACTTCTAAATAAATAGAAACTTTGTATAATGATCCAAATGCTTAATTTATCATAACAGAACAGAAGTATACACCATGTACAAAATTTGAGCGTGGAGCACAACTACAAGATAGATAAGTTACACAATAACTCCTTAAAGAATATGGGAACCCCCTCCAAATAACCAAGTACCTTTATACATCACAATTCACATGTTCATAATAATCAATACATGATCTCTACATATACATATTCACTCTTGCACATGAGGCCCCTTTACTACTAGGTCAACCCTACTACATATATATTTACACATTACATGTACATTTAGGCCCATATACCCCCCCTGGAGTCATATCATATACATTTATCCCTATGTATTCTCCCCTTGGTTCATAACACAATACCCTCATTCAAAAATATTTAGCCTCAAAGCTTTGCAATTAAAGGCTTCACATGTGATGAAACCAGGTAATATGATTTTCCTATGTTCCTGTTGTTATCACATGGAATTGATTGGGTAAAAAAGTCTTTAGGTTTTTTATTTTGGTCATTAGTGTTGTTTTAAAAATTTAATTTTTGTCCTCTTCCTTATAGTCATTTTTTGGTTTTAGCACAAATAAAGTTAGTGTTGATGTTGACCTATTATCCTTGGGTTATATCTTGATCTAAAATGATAAGTTGGACAAGCCATCACCTTTAGTATCCTTTATGCCTCCACCACCACCCTCTCATGTCACCTCTTCCATGATGTACTAAGACCCCTCCACTATGTCCCTTTACCCATTATAAGGTCAAATCATGTTCATTTTGTACGCTTCCATCCCATCAGATAGTTCGCAGCGCATCCAAAGTACATTATGCTCTCATCACCATCATTGCACTCATTATCCTTGTCATCCAAGATATTCTTGTTTTCAACACTTATATTTTTAAAAATATAGCCTAGGATTTCGTCATTAAAGCTTTCAACTATTTTTCTAAGCTTTCAAATTACTTCTAGCTTGGTGTTGCAAACACTGGTGATTTCAGACAAGTGCTATGGAAAGTTTTGTGAACTGCTTGATGAAAGTGAGTTGGAGGTTAGACCATATGCAAACGATTTCATTAAGTCTCAAGTATATCATTCTTCAATTCATAGCCTAGGTACTCCATGAGTATGTTTATCTCAGTTGAAGTACATGAAAGGTTTTGTTGATCGTTTCTTCTCTTAAGCGTTACGAACTTGTGATCCACACTGCCAAATTTCCTACTTACCCTTGTTGCCACAATCTTATCCAATTGCATGATATATGAACCTCTTTTTACCAAACCTTAAAAAAATATTGGTTTCATGCCACCTTTCCTATCCCATATTCGACCATTTCTGCTTATGCTACAAAATCTGTTGCGAACCCCCTCTTCTGGCACTGCAAAATCTGTGTAGTAACCTAGCACTGTTAATCACCTGTCTCGGAACATTTTACCAAATTGTTTTCATCAAGATCTCCATTTTAGATTCAATTCTATCTATTTTGAAATTCAAAAGACTTTTTGTTGGTAAAGTTATGATGAATTTTGAAAGATGATAGTGAGGTATTGGAAAAAATCGTTTTTACAGCAAGTTGTCTCCTTGTATCTTCATTTTTTTGTGTAGTCTTATTTCATCTCCTTGACTATAAACTATCGTTTCTTAATCTTGGAGGTCAAATAAGCTGATAGACACTAAATATTTAGACAAAACTAGACTTTGGAGAAAGATCATCCATCCAAACCCTAAGTCCCCTATTTTTCATGTTTTTCCTCTTGCATCATTCAAATTGGTGGTTAAATTTTCTTCATATGACATCAATGGATACTCCACAGAAGAAGAAGGATCACAAGGGAGGGTTCATTGTGAGGATTGATCCCTATGACATGCATTTTTTTGTTGTTGAACCCCTGATCGGGGAAGTCTTCCAAAAAGTGGGATGTTTTAATTTCTGCGAGAAGATGCAGAGGGGGCACCCTGAGGTGGCTAGAGAATTTGCTTTGAATTTTGATCGAACCAAAACTAAAGTTGGGACACTTGAACTTGAGGTGTCTGGAGTGACCATAGAAGCAGCTACTAAAATACCAAATACTTGTGAAAGGTGGTTTAAGGCCATGAACCTAAATGTATCATTCTCCAAAGAATTCCTTAAACCAGAATGTAGGGAGATAATCTATCAAAAGTAGAGCCCAGGAGCCAGATGATTGAAGGTTTTGATAATATGCTAAGGGTAATCCAAAGATATATCACTTGTGAGGGAAGATTCAACATGATTTATCAGTACCATATAATACTTCTACTGCATTTCACAGGCAAAGATCTCGTGAATCTTCCTTTTTATTTGTCTAGAAGCATTGGAAAAATGGTTGATAGAGTCCAGGATAAGTCCAAGGCATTTGAAACAAGTGTTTTTCACTCAGGGCTGATCAAAATGCTTGTGATGGAGGAGTTAAAGATGAAAAACATTGATTGGGAGTAGTTCATTGCCTCTACACACTTTCAATTGAATTTTTCTCCTACTCCACAATCCAAGGTACAAAGCCCTCTTCAGGTTGATAGTATTGTACACATAGAGACCAACAAGAAGAGGAAGAGAAAAGGCATTGTCAAATATGATGAAGCAACTAAGGAACAAGAATGAGAAGGGGGGTCTCATTACTCTCCACAAAGGGAGGTTTCACCCAAACCAGCTCCAGAGTTAGTAGAAACTCCATCAACTAAAGCCACTGACCCAAAAGGAAGGAGGTTACTTTTCGCCTCACCATCTGTTGCAGTTGAAGCTAGAGTTAGGAGGCCTTTCACCAAGTCATCAACAAAGAAAGAAAGTATTGAAAAAGAGGACATAGTGGAAGCTCCTATCAAGAGAAAATTTAAAGATAAAGTTGTAGTTGTTGAAAATCACATTGAGATTATAGACATAACCACTCCTCCAGAAAACCCTGACTTCAAAAGGCTGAATAGATAGCTTAAAGAGGCTAGAAATCAAATTTCTATTTTGAAAGGAGAAGGGTTGGTTGAAAGGAAAAAGTTGAGTAACCTTATGGATATGTATCTGGAAACTATTGATAAGGCTAGGTTTGTAGCAAAAAGGTTTATGCCCCTCCAAAGGAAATTTAAGAATTAATACAGACAAAATAGAGATTTACAAGCTCAGATCAAAAAGGTATTTTTCCAAGTTGTTGCAACCTGAATCTTCCTCCAATTCCATAGACTCAGTGAACTTACAAGATTAAAAACTAGCAGTCAAAGTGTAACTTTCAGTGCTAACACCTACTTTATTCATTCCATTAATGATGATCTATCAATCCAAAATCAATTCTTTTTTGTCTTAATCCTTGGTGTCTAGTTGTTTCGTAACTTTCTTTCCTTTGATTCCATGTATTTTTTTTGTAGATTCTCCAATTTGTAGTGGTTGTTGGTCTTTGATAATATCTTTTTGAAAAGTGGTTTTGTGATGCCTTGTTCCATGAATATTGACAAGTATTCCATCTTCTTCCTTGATAATGTTGATATCGACCTTCTTATCTTCCTTGAAATGTTTCCTGGTAATGAGGGTGTCAATATGGTTCCACTTTTGACAGTTTTTCTTCACTTTGCATGTGCATTTCATTTATATTATTTTCAGAGACAATGGAATCCTCTATCTTCCTTGTTTTCTCTTTGGTTGTTTTAGCCTTGGATATAATACCATCATATTTGGCATGCACATCTTCTAGATGGAGTTGAACTTCTTCAAGTATCTTTTGGTGGCCTTCTTGAATCTTGTCCTCTTTCTCCTTTTGAAGCTGCATTGTCACCCTATTTATCAAATGTTGACATCCTTCTTCAATTATGGATTTCATTTCTAATTTTACCTCATCAGTATTTAGGGATTTCTCAACCTTCTTACAAATTTTCTCTTCAAGTCTTTCAATAGATTCTTAATCCAAGATTCTTGTTTCTTCTTGATTTTGATAATTCTTATTTTCTTCTTTCAATCTCTTAACCTCGTCTGGTATTTTTTTATTATGATTTGTAATCTACATAGCTCTTCATCTTTATTTTTCAATCCTTCCCTTGAATAATCATGTTCCCACTTTGCTTTGCTACTATTTTCTTGCTTTATGTTCTTAACCTCCTTAATGAGTGATTCATTAAGGGATTGTATATTATATAGATCCTCACCCTTCTTCTTAATCTCTTCCTTTTCTTCTTTTAATTCATCTTGAATTCTATACATTGCCTCCATTTTTGACTCGTTGATCCATTTGTGATCCGGATTATTTTCGGAACGAAATGAGAGCGGAGATATAATAAATAAATGCATAAAGATATCGCGTATATCCAGTAATATAACAGAAATATATCAGAGATGCAACCATAAACACAGAGATACAGTAATACACGATTTCTATTAATGAACGAAATGTACAGAGACTGTAAAAATACAGAGTGAAAGACTCACTAGAATGGTGGCAGCTTATCTCTAAGAATAGATGTGATGGCTACTCGCATTCGCAAAAAGATCATTACAATGAGGCTCGGAAGGCCCTTTTACAATAGACGGGAATGCCAAAAGTCCTATACATCCAAAAACCTAACCCTAGGAGATGAAGCGCCAAAATTCATGTGGGCCCCGTTTGGGTAAGTGAGTACATCAACTTCCCGGGG
>ML782992.1:753150-792943 GCA_009831015.1 Picea engelmannii
AGGCGAGGTGCCTCCAAAGTGGTCGCTTGATGAAGATGTGCCTGATGCTATCGGTAGGCGTTGAAGGATGTGGGAAAAATTCTCCATCATTTCGTCCCTCTGTCGCGTGAGAGCTTGCTCAAGCAACAGACTGATAGGATCGTATGCTCCATCGTTTTTCTTTTCTTCCGCCATTGAGGGTTTCTTAGGTGTGCGAGAGCGATTGTCCTCAAGAGAGACAAGCTTGAGACCCAACTTGCTATACTCGGACCTCGTCGGGGACATGCACTGAAAAATGATCAAGAGCATCCTGCTCTGATACCACTGAATTGATCCAGGTGGATATATTTGTTTGAGAACAACTCTTCAAATACTTCCCATGTGGTGATTCATCTAGTATGTGTATCAATGATATACCACCACTTACAAGCTTCACCACTCAAATGAATACCTGCCCCAAAAGTAGTTTTTCAATTTTTCCTTATCATCCTCAACCATTCCATGGGATTGATTTCATATGTATCTTCGTCTCCTGTAAATTTTGGTATTGCCATTGATTCTTAACTATTGTCTAACAAAATTCTCAAATTCCAACCTAAATATATTAAGGATAATAATATCAAATAGTTATAATCCTTGCTCCAATATAATATTCTATGTTTTATCTGTCCAATGGTTTTTGAATCAGCTCAATCGGACATTCCAATCAAAAGTTATGATAGTTTTAAGTGAACATACCTTTAAAACCCTGATTTGGAGTCTGTCCTCCTAGTCGACCTTCCTTTTGATGTATTTATGAAAATTCGGCCCCTATGAGTATGAAATTTCAACTTGTACTAATCTGAAATGTCCTCTCTGTAATTCCATAGTTCTGACAAAAATTGGGTGTGCCAAATGAAAGTTATGGTAACTTTCCCAAACCTTGCTGAATTTTGGCCTACTCTGGAGAGAGAACTTGTACAACTCCAACACACTCAATATTTGATATATGATTCTTAAACTCACACACAAGATAATACCACCTGTATTGTTTCCAATTCAATTTGTCTCGTGGAATTTGGATCCTCTGTGATGAATCTAAGACTATTTTTCCCGGAACACTTGTTTGAGACAAGTTACAGGACTAGTAAAAAACCCTATCTTCCACAGGGCGTATATCCAAAATTACAATGACCCAGAAAGTGAAATTTATACCACAGATACCCTGGTATGTCTTCTAAATATTTTCCAAGTTTCACATTCTGAAGTGTCCCCAAAAAACATTTATATCAAAAATTCCAAAATGTCTTGCTTGAGGAAGAAAAACCTTAAGATTGGTGCTCTGATACCAAATGTAATGATCCAAATGCTTAATTTATCATAATAGAACAGAAGTACACACCATGTACATAATGTGAGCATGCAACACAAGTCCAATATAGATAAGTTACACAATAACTCATTAAAGAATAGGGGAACCCCCTCCAAACTGATATAGAAGACTGAGTTGACTGGAGAGAAGCCAATTGTTCTTGTCAAATCCAATTTGGATCACTTGGCGGGGAACATAGAGACTCACCTCCATCGAAGGATTAATCCCACATTTCAAATCTTTCCCACGCATATTTCATTCAATAGTCACTCGATCCTACCAATAGTTCAAGCATGCGGGTGTAAATAACTTTTTGTCGTGTCCTCCCTAACTTGTGCTTTATGTGCTTCACATCAAAAACCGTGTGAAAATGTCAATGATCATGGCTAGGGATATGAGAGGATGAAACCACCCCATTTTTAATCAGGGTCTCAACATTTAAATGTGAAGCTAATTTTCCCGAATAGTCCGTCGAATTATTAAGCTCACACTTAATGTGGAAAAAGGAGATTCCATCAAATTGAGAGGCTAGACATCTAATCCTCAAGAGAAAAGAGTTTAAAGCATTGTTTCATGCTCATTCGACCTACCATAGAATTTATTATAAGCGTCGAATCACCCAACACCAAAATATTTTGGATTCTTATCTCCTTTGCAAGCCTCAAGCCCGTTCACAAAGAGTAGGCCTTAGCGATGTTATTAGAGACATTTCATAACCCCCAAGTGTAATACATCATTCTTTTTCCTTTAGGATCGATGATATTCTTGCCCGCTCATGCCACCCATGTATCACATTCATGTATTAAAGAACACTTGGGGTACTCAATAAAAATATATAACACACATCTTGAGACAACATAATATCCTAGTACAACAATGCATATATATATGTATGTGTGTGTGTGTGTGTGTGTGTGTGTGTGGAATAGTATAGCCATGAACATTGTGTCACTCTCTTCTCAATCCTTTATCATATCATTGCAACCCACACACACACACACATGTGTGTGTGTGTGTGTGTGTGTGTTGGTACTACCCATGATAATTATTCTTTTTAATCTGTCACAAATATGGTTCCACCAGCTCGCAGGATTTGTTGCTCAAACTAAAATTTGGAGACTTAGCACTATGAAGCATCTTTTGAAAAATTGGGTTTGAGTCGTTGGGAGAGGATTGAATAAATGGCTATAGGGTAAAAATAATTGGATTCATTTCAATTTATGGTCTCCATTATCGTGTGGGTGGCCCAAAATTGTTTATCAAATTGTACCTATAATTGAACTTATGACCAAGTACCTCTACCTTGGTTATATAAATGAAGTAATATACACCAGCAATGGCCACAATGGTGAGTACTAATGAAAATTACATATCCACGATATTACACACACAACAAACATATTTAAAAACCACACAAACAATTAAATAAACAAGGATACACGCACACAAGACTAATGATTTTCAATTAATAATATATCCAAATTTACATATTTCAATTGTGAGGCCTCTTCTTAAATAACAATAATATGTATTCGCAAAAGTAGACTTACAAGGTGTTGTTCCTGAGTTTATACTAAGGCTACAAGTATAATGTCAGGCATCGGGAAATGAGGAAAAGGTTTCAATGTTTGCCTTTCACCACATAAATAGCAAGAGAAATTTCTTTAAAACAAATTAATATTATAACAGCAAAGAGGTTGTTTCTCACATCTGAGTTAAATTTTGAAAAATTGAATGAAATGAAAGAAAAAACACAAAGTTGCTCATCAAAGCAAGGCATCAATTACCAAAGAGTCTTACTCTGTAATAGAAGAAGAAAGTGAGCGATATAACTTTCAATGAAGTGTAAAATATAGCATCTAATCAACATTCAGGTCTTGTATTAACTAATAGTGAATACAGAGGAAAATATGTTTGTTATTAGATTATTGAGTATAACATAACCACAGTAGAGGTTGTACTAAATTGTGATTTGCATTCATCAAAGAAAATATAGGAAACTATGTGAGATTATGGAAAGACAAAGAACACATAACTCAGAATAGACAAGATGTAGAATCTTTGGCCTGCATTTGTATTAATTCTCATTAAAGAGAGTCTTCTCCTTTACAAACGGAAAAAATCAGCCCTGGTTTCTTTCTAAAAATGTATATTTATACTAGATTAAAACGTTTTGAATTATATCATTCTAAAAATTTAGGTTACAAATGAAAAGATGAAATGTTTCACTTCGTTGTCCATTGTCTTCCTTCATGTTGGCGAGGTGTTTTCCTTTCTTTGTCCTCTACCTCCAAAATAGGATGGAATAAGCAACTGTATTACTGGCCTACAGAAGTCTTCCCTTTCGCCTGTTCAATACAATTGACACACTTTTCTACCAACTGGGCTATCAACTTGGGAAGTTCAGTTTGGTCATTTTCTTCGAAAGTGTAGCACTTCCTTTCCAACTTTGGTAGTCTTTCTCCTATTTGCATGTCTTCTATAATGATAGACAATAACTATAGGTTTGGTTTTATCAACCATTTATCTATCTGGGAAATATCGACCTGTTTTATCAGAGATAGTTCAACTTGGTCTCTTTCCACATTTTCCTTGATATTTAGTAGATGTTTAACTATGTTAATTTTTCCCAATGTTCCAGAGCTATTCTCCTTATTGAGATCTAGTAATTTTTTATTTATTATGCCAAATGTTTCTTCACAAGAGTCTCTCACCTCTTTAGCCATTTTTATGTTCTCTAATAGATTATGCTCCCATGCTTCTAATAGGATGTTACCTCTGGTTTTTTCTCAAATGGATAATCTGGAAGCGATGACCATTTCCTCTTTCGATGTTGATATGATAGCCTCCTGGAAAGTACTTCGAGCCACCTTGGCTTCTCTCTCTCTTAAGGCAATTTTTTATAAGGCTTGATCTATCAACTGAAAATGATCATGGATGATTTCTACTTTAGTAAGTAGACTATGTTGAGCTTCTTCTATATTCTTGTGTATTTCCATGGCTTGAGTTCCAAATACCGCTACATCTATGACATGGCTTTCAGTAGAATTTAATTTAGATTGCAGTTGTTTTATTAACTCCTCCTGTTGACTTATCTGTGTTTGACTTGTCTGAGCCGGCTGTTGCATTTGCTCAAGATTTGATTTGAGTTGTTCGATTTTCTGTTGATCAGCTGCTCTGACTTGTTCAAGGTTTTTACATGCCTCATTCCTGGAATTCTCTTCTACAGTTGCCATCTGAGTCTGTAATTTTCTAATTAACAAGTATTTTTGTTTGAGTCGTTCCTTCAAGGTTCCAATTGAATATTGGTTGGTCGTTGCATAAGCCCCCAATGTTCCTATTATCTCATTGGTGAATTCTTCCTCTTCTAAGGCTTCTCTATCCGTTAATATTCTGTACGTTTTAGATGTTGCACCTGCCTTTTGGTATGTTTCTCGCTTCACAAAGGCCTTCCTTTTCTTTCTAAAAAAGAAATCACTAGGAGGTAATTATTCTATAGAGATAGGTGTTAAATCATCTTTAAATATTATCTCTGCATTGGGGTTCACCTTTGTAAATTGTAAGGTCGTGACGAATGGAATGGGACTGTCAATTTCTTTGGATGCTTGTTTCATGATAGCATATATGGCCATTTAATTTGATGGATACAAGGGTGTGTCTCCTGCCCCTTTTGAAGGGGTCTTTGTTTGATCCTTGACCTGTTTAATTGGGGTATCTGTCTCTGGGAGTTTTTCCTCTTAGCTTGGGATCTCGGTTTCCTGTTTCGAGGTCTCAGTTTCCTCTGTATTCTCCTAAGTTTTTTGTTTTCCAGGATTTGTATCTGTTCAACCTTGGGCTTCTATTTGTTGTGTACCTAGAGGTTTTGAGGTTTTTCCCTGCAAAACTTTGGGGATGCCACTCCTCCGGTGTTCCTGGAATTCGTAGAAATCGGCCATCTCTCCGGGAAGCAGAGTTTGAACCTGACTTAAGACTTCTAAGTAGGATATCACTCCTTGTAATATTTCATCATGGGGGGAATATTCGTGCTCATATATTTTTAGACCACAACTTTCCATATGGTTCCCACGACCTTATGAGGATCGTGTTTGTTAAATTCAATGTCTACTAGTTTCATTTCCTCCAAATCCGTGGCCTCTAATTTGGCATGGTTGAAATCTAATAAAGAATATGTACCAATGTGTATGGGAAAGGATGGCCATACCTTTTTCTGAACTCCTTTGAGTTCTTTTCTTATCCCGCTGAGCACAGTTTGCCTAGTGATTTCTCGACATACTAGCTTGTCTGGTAAGAATAGCAGCACGGCATATGGGGGAACACATCAGCCAAAAAACCTAATATACGAGAACTGTTATTCTATGTACCAGTCTGCCACGCTGTTCAAGTTTTCCACGACTTTATCTGAAATCCTGAGAGGTGGATGGCCGAAGATAACGGCATGCATTGGTACTATTACACAGTTGAAAATCTCATAGACGAAGTCTTTGGCTTTATCTTCCCAGAATTTGGAGGGGTACACATGAATAGGCTCTGCATTATTTGGAGTCCAGCTCCAGCTCATTAATGGAAAAGGTGTCATGAATCAAATGACATCCATAATGTAAGAAGACATGAAAAACAAAGTTGTTTTCCCACTCGCCCTTTCTTCTTGATATTCTGTAACTTGGCTGGTCAGACTGTCTGACAACAATTTAGCCCAGTCGAAAGAGTACCCCTCTACTACTGTGTGGATAAGTGGTACCCATGGAAGCAAAAAATGTGCAATATTCTCTCTTCCATAAATTATGCATACCATCATCGCTATATACACAAATTGTGGTTGTAACGAAGAGATTGCATATATACCATGAGTGTTTGCTCTGAACTTTTTTGGGCGTGAGCTGCAATATTTGATCAGGTCGGAGAATCTTTTTCCAAATTGCTCGCATTCTTTCTTTTTGAAACCCTCTAAGAATTCAGCATTGTAAGTAAAATTGGGTGTGGGGGACAATTTGTACATCGCCTGCATATGTTCCGGCCTAAATGTCCTAACAGCCACCTTCTGTGCGTTAAATATTGTCATGGTCGGGATATCTACATGGTCCAGTGCCCATTTAACCATATCACAATAGGAGAAAAGTCGTGGCCTTGTTGCTTCCTTTTTCATCTCTGACTGAGAGACCACTTTGTATTTGATATACAAGTATTATTTCTCATTGTCGTTTGGGCAGTTTATTAGCTCATATTGCAAGGTGTTGAAAACGTGTGTCCATGTTTTGACTGTGTTGATGTTTCTAGGCGAAGTATCAGAAATAATATATGAACTCTGACCTGAACTTTCACTAGTTGTTTTGGGCGTTTTCTGCGGAGCCATGATATAAAATCTCGAGATTATATTTCTTGTTAGAGAGGATGAAAATACAATCAATGGTTATTTTGCTAAACTAGCTCTGTGAAACTAGAATGAAATTCAAATAATGACAGAAATTCTTTCGCTTAGAATACTCGAGTCTGTGCAGGTCCTTGCTGACATAGCGTTTAATTATTTTAATAGAAATATTTGGAAATAAAGCAAGATCTTACTTTCAATCATTACCCTAATTCGCTTATAAATGCCATAAATGTTTGATATTTCGTGACTTGGGATGATCGTAGAAACATTTAATTCTTTACCTGTAAGCTTTACAGGTTAAAAGTTGTTTAAGATGTTATTTAACCCGATTTAATCATTTAATTAATCGCAATTAGTTCTTAATCATTTTCGGCATTCGTAGTCTTAGATTATTTTATTCTTAGTCTTGGGCCATGAACCCCAAATTTGCGATATTGCGATTTGGTTAATTAACTTTGATCAGAGTTAAGTTTTTAATTGATCATGATTAGTTTATAAATTTCACGACTTCGAGTATCGAGGTTACAAATATGTTGTTTTAAGGTAAAACCGTTGAGTCGTGAAGTCACGATAATAATTAATTAACATTAATTATCATTAGTCTTGTGATTAACTATGTTTATCTTAAGTCGCTTTCGCAACTTCTCACATCAGACATTCGAAGGTCACTCGAGGCATGACTTCTGAATCGCAAAGGCGCGATGCATTCAAAATATGGATAATGGGTGCTTAATGCTTTGATGATCATGATTAAACTTAACCCAACTTCCCTATTTTGCATGTCGGGACATTAAGAGCTTTGATATGTATAACCGTTAGATCTGCGAAATCCCAAAATCCAATATTTGAGGTTTATAGTTATCGTTTTTGTTATTTGAAAGAGTGGGCAGCTTCAACCTTTTGGTAACTGGAGTATTTTGAAAAAAAAAATATGTGTTTCAACATAGGCTCCATCTAGGGATCTCGTCTCCCTACGGGACGAGAAGAACAATAGACCACGTGCCTTTATTGGGTGAATGGAGTCATTGCTTTATTTTGTGAAATGTTTTCAGAAAGAGGGTACAGAGGGAATATGAGGTCTCATATTTGTCTTTGAAAGATTTTGAAACTTAATCGTTTACTAATCTCAATTTTAGTTCCTTCGATGACTTCATTTTCCTTGAAACTAATTTTGGGTATGCTTAAGATAATCAAAACAACCTTAGGAATTCTAATAGGTTCTGTTGATCTTTCTTGCATCAAGTCAAAGTAATTTCAGTGTTTTTTAATCAAGGAGTCTCGCGTGAACTTGGGATGTGGATCTAGTCGAAAAGAAAACTAGTTACCAGAGTATAATATAATTCATGTATAACAGTCTTACATATATCTTAGACATTGCTTCACTTCCAGCGAGCCTGTTCAGTACCCCAATGAATTTATCCGATTCCCTTTATTGAATTTCCTTTCACCACTTCAGTTTGTAACTTTGAATTTAAATGCCGAGATGAGGGAAATCATTAAATGAATTTCCTTTCAACATCTCTTTTGTGGACTAGATGGGGGCAATCATTTGTGAATTTCCTTTCACCATCTATCTTATACTTTCTTTTTAAAACATGAAGTGGGGGGAATCAATTGGTATAAAGTATACCAGGGGTGATATATGTTAATAATTTTGGCAACAGAGGTATGTTAACTCACTTTGATTACTCTGGACAAGTCTTCTTTTGACCTTCAAAACATCTTAGTCTGCAGGAAAACTTATGGGGGATTTTTTTTTTCCAGGGGCCTTCTTCTGAGAAAGACTAATCATATAAAACCTGTTAAAAGAACTAAGAGAGTTAGGATTAGCCTGTACATACTTTTTTTTAGTAGGATCCCAAGGAGCCATGAGGACTTGCCCCTTTTCTAAAGATTTTTTTGTCAATTTTCAAAGGTAAAGTGTGACCCCTCCTTCCTCTGTGGAGGCCATGGGGAGGCATCTGGAGTCAAGGGGAATAATACCAAATATTTGAATAGGGTGACAGAGGGGTTTAGGATTCCATAAACTTGGTTGTCATTACGCAAACCCGACTCTTGAAACATGTTCTCTGAGTTCACTTTATTTCTTTTGTTTTCATTTATTTTAATTTTATCCAGATGATCGCTTTTATGATTTTATTTTGAAAAACTGTTGTTTTGATAATACATCTAGCGAGCATCTTTATACATATAAGATCGTTGTTGCACCAGGTGATATTATTTGGAAATCTATATAATTTAGAGACTCATACCTTTGATTCTCCATTTATCCCTCATCTAAGTAAATTATTTATTTATCACATGTTTCGGGATAACCAATATTTTTGATATACAACCACTTGTTTGTCTCCTTCGTAATGTTTGAGCTATCGATAACAATCCTGCATAAAAACAACATGAAGAGTGTCAGGGTTTTACGGGTCACAGCGTTCAATGTGTAAATTATTTTACATTTACTTTTCTATGAAATCACTAACCTGTTTTATTTGCGGTGGAAGTAAGAGTTACCTAAAAACAATAGAAAACAGAAAACACAAACCGGTATATACAATGGGATTTTGGAAATCGTTTATTGCATATAGTGCTTAAGATAACGCACGTTGATAGGGGCATTGAGGATTTTATTGTCCAAATTTTCTAGAAGAAATGAATTCTTCCCTTTGGAGGCTGTAACTTTGAATGGTCCATACTAGATATGATCGAATTTGCCATGTTTGGCCGAGTCTTCTCGCCTAGCATCCCATTTCAAAACTAAGTCACCGGGGAGAAATTCCCAATCTTTAGCCTTATGATCAAACATGGCTTTCATGTTGTCTTGATATTTCTGAAGTTTTTCATCCACTTCAGCCATATTTTGTTGAACTTTGATCAGTTGATTTATTCTTCTTGTGACATGATTTGGTTCTTCCTTTTCATCTTGCCAAAGTTTCATTACAGGTAGAGCCAAATTTATGGGTAATACTACATCGGTCCCGTATACCATTTGAAATGGAGAAGAGTTGATCGATTTCTTGGTGCCTATCTAATTTTCCCACAAGGCATATTTCAAATGCACATGCCAGGATTTCTTATTTTCACTCTAACCTTTTTTATTATGGTGATTAAGATTTTGTTTGATGATTCAACTAACCCATTACCTTGAGGATAGTACGTTGTAGAATGACCCAGCAAAATATTGTATTTTTGGCAAAATATAACCA
The DNA here is from genome assembly GCA_009831015.1 of Picea engelmannii. Taxonomy (NCBI): domain Eukaryota; kingdom Viridiplantae; phylum Streptophyta; class Pinopsida; order Pinales; family Pinaceae; genus Picea; species Picea engelmannii. Next base: position 763,049 of record ML782992.1, read on the forward strand.
TTGCCATAGATTTGAATGCCTGGGAATTATCTATAACTATCTTCCGAGGACAGACGAATCTAGATAATATATTTTCCTCCAAGAAATGTATTACCATCGAATCTGTTGCTTTCCTGGTCGGGATAGCTTCTACCCATTTGATAAAATAATCTGTAGAGGTCAGGATCCATCTATGTTGCACGCTGGAATGTGGATTGATTTCGCCTATAAAATCTAACCCCCATTGTTAAAAGGGGGCTTCCGTTTTAACCGGGACCAAAGGTAACGTCGGGAGTTTTTGCTTGCTTGGAAATAATTGGCAGGAGTTACAAGATCTAACTATGGCATTCACATATGTGAACAACTTAGGCCAGTAATATCTTGCTCTCGGGATTTTATAGGTTGTTTCTCTCCACACATGATGTCCTCCGCACACTCCTTCGTGAAATTCATTTATAACTCTTTATGTTTCAGATTCTACTAAACAAACTAGTAGAAAACCTAGAGGGTCTTTCCAATACAACTGGCTTTCTGAGATACAATACTTTACCGTGTGCAATTTCAATGTCCTATTCTTAGATGGAGACATATCATTTGTTCATTTTAGAGTTAGAAGATGAGATACTATGCCTTTATACCAACCCGAAGATGCAAGCTTCTCTTCGATTATGGTTGTAGCTATCTCGTCGTCAAATTCGTCTATGTCTAAATATCCTTCATGCTCTTGTAGGTTATTTATTCCAAGCGCTCTGAAATTTGATTTGACCAGTAGCTTAGCCAAACCCTGTCCCTTTACGAGCTTTGTTGGTTTTACCTCTAGATCAAATTCTTAAATTTTAGCAAGCCACCGACCCCTCTTCCTGTCACTATTAGGATGAACCAATATATCCTTAACGGAACTAGTGGGTACATATGCAATGATATTGGAATGCAATACATAGGTTCTAAAATCTTTTAGATCTTTCACCATGGAATATGCTTGTTTTTCCATTATGTCGTACCTCAACTCCGCGTCTCTAAGGCTCTTGCTGAAAAATGCTATTGGTTGCTCAAAACCCTCTTCGTTCTTCTGGAGGAGTACCGTCGCAATCGTATGTTCGAATGCAAACGAAAAGATTAAAAATTCCTTTAGATAATCAGTGCTTGCCAGTACAGGTGCTTCACCTATAATTTTCTTGATGTGTGCAAATGATGCCTTTGCTTCAGCCATCCATTTAACTTTGTTGTTCTTCTTGAGCATATCTATAATCAATTTCACAATTTCAACAAAGTTCGGGATAAATCTCCTCAGAAAATTTATTTTCCCTAAAAATGACTAGATTTCTTTTACATTTCTAGGAATATTTATAGTGTCAATAGCTTCGACCCTTTTAGGATCGATTTTAATTCCATCCTGAGATACAATATGGCCCAAGAGTTTACCTTCTTGCATCACAAAGTGAGATTTCTTGGGATTTAAAGACAAACCAAATTTGTGGCATTTCTCGAACGTTTGCTTGAGATGGATTAGATATTCTTCATCAAATTTGGAAAAAACGGTCAGATCATCGAGATAAATAACGACAAATTTATCTCTTTCGCCGATGAAGCGATATCCATAGCTCGTTGGAAAGTAGCACCTGCATTCATCAAACCAAAAGGCATTTTGTCATACATAAATGTACCCCATGGGGTGGTGAATGTTGTCTTTTCTTTATCATCTTCGTTAACAACAATCTGATTGTAACTGGAAAAATTGTCGATCATTGACATTCTATTTGCTTCGACCACATTTTCTAGAACATGATCCATTTTGGGTAGCGGATAATTGTCTTTAAGAGATGATTTATTTAAATTTCTAAAATCTACACACAGTCTGATTCATCTGCTCTTCTTCCTAACTGGGACTAGATTAGCCACCCACTCAGAGTACCTGAGTGGTACAATCATTTTAGCGTCCATGAGCTTTTTTACTTCTTTTTCAACCACGGGAAATAGTATGGGATTGATTTGCCTGAGCTTCTGTCTGAAAGGTTTAACACCTGGCTTTAAAGGAATCTTATGTTCGATCACAATGGTGTCATAAGTTCTCAGCTCGTCATAAGACCAAGAAAACACGTATTTATATTGCTCGAGTAAATCTGTGTACTTACCTTTCATCTCAAGAGGAAGATACTTTGACATTTTTACTATTCTAGACTTTTCTTTGGTACCTATATCGCAATCTTCGACTTCTTCTGGTTGAGGTTGTAGAGTAGATTTTAAGGGCATGTCTTTTTTGTTAAATAGTATTTCTAAGGGGATTAGAACTTTAGGAATTTGGTTGTTTCTTAGTACTAACATGCGATGATTTGCGATCTTTTCTTGGAACTCTTGAGGATCTTCCCCTTCTTGCATAATCCAAGTATGGTTGTTCTAGTTTTCTTGGTCAATATGTGTCTCGGAAAAGTCTTCCACCATTTCGAGGAACTTTTTGATGTGTTCATCGTCTTCGAATACCTGCCAGTGTTGTATATTTTTTGGTATGGAGGGTTTGTGCCTCATCTCTATGTGATACTTAAGTTTAAAAGTTGTAGGAGGTGCAAAAGTTGAGGCTTCTTTGGCTAATGAATCAGGTTGCAGATTTTCTATACGGGGAATGTAATGAACATTAACTGATGAGAAAAAAAATTCCATTAAATCCCAGGAGCAGTTTCTATAAGATCTCAATATCGGGTGTTTGGCCTAGTACTGTCGATTTACTTGTTTCACAATTAATTCTGCATCTCCATAGACTTCCAAATTGTTTATGTTTAACTTTCTGACAGCTTCTAATCCCAAGACCAGGGCTTCGTACTCGCATACATTATTCATGTAGTCTATGTCCCACTATAGTTTGTAAGAGAAAGGAATGATAAACTCATTCCCAGGTGCTACAAAGAGTACTCCTGCACCTGCTCCTTCACATGACGAAGCACCATCGAAATACATTTTCCAGATTCCAGTACTATATACACTTTCTTTTATCTTTTCTATTTTATTTTTTTATGTGAAATCTTCAGCACATTCATCTATATTGTCATCAATTGATAAAATACAATTTCCAAGATCCTGATCAACGACATAAACAGGGTAATTGCTAGGATTATGTGGATCACTTACCATATATGCCAGCCATGTTTCCTGGTATAATCGGGTGAACTATCCTCCGAAAATGGGAATCGTGGTGTATGTCATGTCCATCTAAAGGGATCCTTCAAGCTTAGCGCCCCAAGACCTGGATAATAACATACCATACTTCAGAGGTATATCAGCAATAACCACGTCCATCAGAACACTTTTTACTAGGATCTGTGCAAGATTTACTACTAAGTCTTTGATCATTCCCATACATTTAACTTTTCTTGAATCAAATGAATACAGGTCTCTGTACGACCTGGTAATTTCGAGGCCAAGTCTATTCATAATAGCCTTGGACATCACATTATGCGAGGCTCCGGAATCTAGCATGCAATTATGTAGCAGATGATCATGCACATTTAGTGTAATGTAGAAAGGAGCAACAGTATCTCTAGCCCCTTCAAAATGCGGACCAAAAATTATATTAGGCTTATCATCTTCCAAATTTATAACGTCATCTTGACTTCCCATATCTGAAAAATTTATCATGTTGGTGATTTTTTTTCGGTAAACAGGGTCCTTTTCCAATTCAAACAAAATAATCGGTATTTTGATTTTGTTAATCTCATTTTCTAGGTTGAAACCTCCTATAGTTTTTTCAGTTTCTCTGATTGGTACTTCGGTCTCCTTCTTTTCTGATTTATTTGTGTGTATTGCTTTATTTTCAGTTGTTTTTGTTTCTATTATCTGTGTCTCAGTTGTCTTAGTTCTCCTGGTTTGGATCTCAGCTCCTTTTATTTTGGTATTTTGTTTTTCAGTTTCCTTTTGAGTTGGCTCATATACTTCGCCTCTTGGCAGGATTTTCTTTGGTTGGGTAGTTGTTACGTTTTTAGTTTTAGACCTTAGATTATACTTATGTTGGAGCTCGGCCATTATAGTATCAGCGCTCCCCTGGTAAGTAGAATCTTCTGTATTATTTGTGTTTCTATCCTCATTAGACCGATGTTCCATATTTAAATACCTCTCATAATGTTGTCTAGTCAAATGGGGTTGCTGGCAATCATCACCGATATTATTCATATCATCTTCTAAATCCTCAAAAACTTGCATGTCATTTCCTCTTATAAAAAATTTCATTTTTTAAAGGAGTCTGAACTTTTTGATCTTCATTTTTAATATGTCTTTGTTGTATTTGGGGATTAGGGTTCCTTCTGAATTCTCTCCTGATGAACTGGTCTTCTTTAGATTGATCTACTTCCATATTTGAAATTTTATTTGATAGTTCTTTGATTATCTTTGTCATATCATCCATCTTATCGTCTGTGGACCTCCCACCCCCGGAGGATCCTGCTTGTTCCCTAAATTGTTTAGTCTCTTTGTTTCCCATTTCCATTTTTTCTTTTAATTTTCCATAAGCCATCATATTTGACTCAATTTCTACGACATCATCTTGCATTCAGATAAGTTTAGCAACCCTCCTTTCCCTTAGTAATAGTGTGAAATTAGGTTCGAAAGCTCCTGCAAAAGTTACCTTGGTTCCAGGCTGGGAGGGTTTCACTTCAACCAAGATCTTGTTATATAGTTTATTAAATCTTTGAATGAACTCAATAACAATTTCAGAATTTTTCTTTCTTAAGGCTCTGAACTCAATTAAGTAGTATAGGTGATATTTCCTTTCACCCCATTGTTTGAGAAAAGAGTTTTCTAACTCATCGTAGGATCTGATTGATCACGTGGCTAAACCTCGAAACCAGGTTCTCACCTGTCCTTCAAAGGTTTGAACAAAAAAACCGTGAATATATGTCTTCGTGTTCGAGACCGAGAATATCTGCGAATTGATCGAAGAAATTTATATGTTCAACTGCAGTTAGGTATCCCTCCCCTGTAAACATAGGTAGGTTTTTCATGTAGTTTTCAGGTAAATCATGAAGGGGTACTGGAAGCACCAAAGGAGCGTATCTAGAAGCTACTTTAGCGAAAATCCTGGGGGGTGGGGGTGGGACTTGACCACCCCCTCCTCCTCCTCCGGAATCTTCCATAGATATTCTAGGAGAGGAAACTAGAATGTTATAAAGAGGTTTTTCAAAAATGTATAGCGATCCTTTAGCTTCTTCAGGATGAAGCAAAAATGATTCTGAGAATCATTTATCAGGAGACGAAAAAACTGGAAAAGGGGGAAACGCGATACGGGGACTCGATTCCTCTGACTTGCAAGATATGTAAATGGGAGAACCTGAAGGAGTTGAATCCGAGTGTATGGTATACTCTTATAGATTTTGTGAGGTTGGGATATTTAGTTCAAGAGTTGATGGGATATCAATCGAAACAGAATCTATTGTAGATGTCTTACCTTCACTTACACAGGAGATAGTTGAATGAGCTTCAGTCTTGATTTCGGGTAGGACTAATTTAGGGTTTATGGTTTCAAGTGGAACCTTAACCTTAGACCGTGTGGATTTAGATTGGTAAACCACAGTAGCTTGTTTAAGGAATCCTCTTGGTTTTAGTATTTTTTTAGGGTCAGAAACAGGCGTGGTCTGCTTATCATCTGGGTTTTGTCTAGTGTTCCTTCGACCAGATGCCAGCTTATTTAAAATGTGGAGTCTCCAGGTGAATAATAAAAACTTAGCCTTTATAATGTGTTCAATCTTTGTTCACTATCAAAGAAAGAAACTTGCAAAGGTCGTTCTCCCAGGGAAAAATAAATTTGTTTCTCCATCCTCGGCAACGGCGCCAAAAATATGGTGTTCCTGAGTTTATACTAAGGCTACAAGTATAATGTCAGGCATCGGGAAATGAGGAAAAGGTTTCATTGTTTTCCTTTGACCACATAAATAACAAGACAAATTTCTTCAAAATGAATTAATATTATAACAGCTCAGAGGTTGTTTCTCACATCTGAGTTAAATTTTGAAAAATTGAATGAAATGAAAGAAAAAACACAAAGCTGCTAATCAAAGCAAGGCATCAATTACTGAAGAGTCTTACTCTATAACAGAAGAAGAAAGTGAACGATATAACTTTCAATGAAGTGTAAAATATAGCATCTAATCAACATTCAGGTCTTGTATTAACTAATAGTGAATACAGAGGAAAATATGTTTGTTATTAGATTATTGAGTATAACATAACCACATAAGAGGTTGTACTAAATTGTGATTTGCATTCATCAAAGAAAATATATGAAATTATGTGAGAATATGGAAAGACAAAGAACACATAACTCAGAATAGACGAGATGTAGAATCTCTGGCCTGCATTTGTATTAATTCTCATTAAAGAGAGTCTTCTCCTTTACAATCAGAAAAAAAAAAGCCCTGGTTTCTTTCTCAAAATGTATATTTATACTAGATTAAAATGTTTTGAATTCTATCATTTAAAAAATTTAGTTACAAATGAAAAGATGAAACATTTCACTTCGTTGTCCATTGTCTTCCTTCATCTTGGTGGGGTGTTTTCCTTTCTTTGTCCTCTAACGCCAAAATAGGATGGAATAAGAAATTGTATTACTAGCCTCTAGAAGTCTTCCCTTTCTCCTGTTCAATACAATTGACACACTTTTCTACCAACTGGGCTATCAACTTGGGAAGTTCAGTTTGGTCATTTTCTTCGAAAGTGTAGCACTTTCTTTCCAACTTTGGCAGTTTTTCTCCTATTTGCCTGTCTTCTATAATGATAGACAATAACTGTAGGTTTGGTTTTATCAACCATTTATCTATCTAGGCAATATCGACTTGTTTTATCAGAGATAGTTCAACTTGGTCTCTTTCCACATTTTCCTTGATATTTAGCAGATGTTTAACTATGTTATTTTTGTCCAATGTTCCAGAGCTATTCTCCTTATCGATATCTAGCAATTTTTTTATTTATTATGCCAAATGTTTCTTCACAAGAGTCTCTCACCTCTTTAGTCATTTTTTGTTCTCTGATAGATTATGCTCCCATGCTTTTAACAGGATGTTACCTCTGGTTTGTTCTCAAATGGATAATCTGGAAGCGATGACCATTTCCTCTTTCGTCATTGATATGATAGCCTCCTGGATAGTACTTCGAGCCACCTTATCTTCTCTCTCTCTTAAGGCAATTTTGTCTAAGGCTTGATCTATCAACTAAAAATGATCCTGGATGATTTCTACTTTAGTAAGTAGACTATGTTGAGTTGCTTCTATCTTCTTTTGTATTTTCGTGGCTTGAGTTCAAAATACCCCTACATCTATGACCTGGATTTCAGGAGAATTTAATTTAGATTGCAGTTCTTTTATTAACTCCTCCTGTTGAATTATCTTTGTTTGACTTGTCTAAGCCTACTGTTGCATTTGCTCAAGATTTGATTTGAGTTGTTCGATTTTTTGTTGATCAACTTCTCTGACTTGTTCAAGGTTTTTACATGCCTCATTCCTGGCATTCGCTTCTACAGTTTCCATTTGTGTCTGTAATTTGATAATTAACAGGTCTTTTTGTTTGAGTCGTTCCTTCAAGGTTCCGACTGAATATTGGTTGGTCGTTGCATAAGCCCCCAATGTTCCTCCTATCTCATCGGTGAATTCTTCCTCTTCTAAGGCTTCTCCATCCGTTAATATTCTGTACTTTTTAGTTGTTGCACCTGCCTTTTGGTATGTCTCTCGCTTCACCACAGCCTTCCTTTTCTTGGTAAAAAATAAATCGCTAGGAGGTAATTCTTCTATAGAGATAGGTGTTAAATCCTCTTTAAATATTATCTTTGCATTGGGGTTCCCCTTTGTAAATTGTAAGGGCGTGACAGATGGATTGGGACTGTCGATTTCTTTGGATGCTTATTTCATGATAACATATGTGGTCGTTTCATTTGATGGAGACAAGGGTGTGTCTCCTACCCCTTTTGAAGGGGTCTCTATTTGATACTTGACCTGTTTAACTGGGGTATTTGTCTATGGGAGTTTTTCCTCTTGGCTTGGGATCTCGGTTTCCTGTTTTGAGGTCATAGTTTCTTCTATGTTCTCCTGAGTATTTTTTTTGCCAGGATTTGTATCTGTTGAACCTTGGGCTTCTATTTGATGTGTACCTAGAGGTTTTGAGTTTTTTCCCTGTAAAACTTTGGGGAGGCCACTTCTTCGATGTTCCTGGAATTTGTAGAAATCAGCCATCTCTTCGAGCAGCAGAGCTCGAACCTAACTTAATACTTTTGAGTAGGATCTCACTCCTCAGAACATTTCTTCATGGGGGGGATCTTCATGCTCATATATTTTTAGACCACAACTTGCCATATGGTTACCCACGACCTTATGAGGATCGTGTTTCTTAAATTCAACATGTACTAGTTTCATTTCCTCCAAAGTCGTGGCCTCTACTTTGGCATGGCCGAAATATAATAAAGAATATGTACCAATGTGTATGGGAAAGGATAGCCATACCTTTTTTTGAACTCCTTTGAGTTCTTTGCTTATCTCGCCGAGCACAGTTTGTCTGGTGATTTATCGACATACTAGCTTGTCTGGTAAGAATAGTGGCAGGGCATATGGGGGAACAGAGTAGCCAAAAACCCTAATATACGAGAATTGTTCTTCTATGTACCAGTCTGCCACGTTGTTCAAGTTTTCCACAACTTTATCTGAAATCCTAAGAGGTGGATGGTTGAAGATAAAGATATGCATTGGTACCATTACACAGTTCAAAATCTCATATACGAAGTCTTTGGCTTTATCTTCCCAGAGTTTGGAGTGGTACACATGAATAGGCTCTGCATTATTTGGAGTCCATCTCCAGCTCATTAATGGAAAAGGTGTCATGAAGCAAACGACATCGAGAATGTAAGCAGACATGAAAAATGAAGTTGCTTTCCCACTCTCCCTTTGTGCTTGATATTCTGTAACTTGGCTGGCCAAACTGTCTGACAACAATTTATCCCAGTCGAAAGAGTACCCCTCTGCTACTGTGTGGATAAGTGGTACCCATGGGAGCAAAAACTGCGTAGTATTCTCTCTTCCATAAATTCTGCATACCATCATCGCTATATATATAAATTGTGGTTGTAACGAAGAGATTGCGTATATACCATGAGTGTCCACTCTGAAATTTTCTGGGCATGAGCACCAATATTTGATCAGGTCAGATAAGCTTTTTCCAAATTGCTCGCATTCTTTCTTTTTGAAACCCTCTAAGAATTCAGCATTGTAAGTAAAATTGGGTGTGGGGGACAATTTGTACATCGCCTGCAGATGTTTCGGTCTAAATGTCCCAAAATCCACCTTCTGCGCACTAAATATTGTCCTAGTCGGGATATATACATGGTCCAGTGCCCATTTAACCATATCACAATAGGGGAAAAGTTGTGGCCTTGTTGCTACCTTTTGCATCTCCGACTGAGTGACCACCTTGTATTTGATATACAAGTCTTCTTTCTCATTGTCTCTTGAGTCATCTGGGCAGTTTATCAGCTCGTATTTCAAGGTGTTGAAAACCTGTGTCCATGTTTTGGCTGTGTCAATGTTTCTAGGCGAAGTATCAAAAATAATATATGAACTCTGATCTGAACTTTCACTAGTTGTTTTGGGCATTTTCCGTGGAGCCATGATATAAAATCTCGAGATTATATTTCCTATTACAACAGATGAAAATGCAATCAATGGTTATTTCGCTAAACTGGCTCTATGAAACTAGAATGAAATTCAAATAATGACGGAAATTCTTTCGCTTAGAGTACTCGAGTCTGTGCGGGTCCTTGCTGAAACAGCGTTTAATTCTTTTAATAGAAAGATTTGGAAATAAAGCAAGATCTTACTTTCAATCATTTCTCTAATTTGCTTATAAATTCCATAAATGTTTGATATTTCATGACTTGGGATGATCGTAGAAACATTTAATTCTTTACCCGTAATCTTTACAGGTTAAAAGTTGTTAAAGATGTTATTTAACCCGATTTAATCCTTTAATTAATCGCAATTAGTTCTTAATCCTTTTCGGCGTTCGTAGTCTCAGACGACTTTATTCTTAGTCTTGGGCCATGAACCCCAAATTTGCGATATTGTGATTTGGTTAATTAACTTTGATCAGACTTAAGTTTTTAATTGATCATGATTAGTTTATAAATTTTGCAAATTCGAGTATTGGGGTTACAAAGATGTTGTTTTAAGGTAAAAACGTCGAGTCGTGAAGTCGCGATAACAATTAACTAACGTTAATTATCAATAGTCTTGTGATTAACCAGGTTTATCTTAAGTCTCTTTCGCAACTTCGCACATCGGACATTCGAAGGTCGCTCGAGGCGTGACTCCCGAATCGCGAAGGCGTAATGCATTCAAAATATGGATAATCGTTGCTTAATTCTTTGATGATCATGATTAAACTTAACCCAACTTCACTATTTTGCATGTCGGGACATTGAGAGCTTTGATATGTATAACCGTTAGATTTGCGAAATCCCGAAATCTGAGATTTGAGGTTTATGGTTATTATTTTTTTTATTTGAAAGAGTGGGCGGCTTCAACCTTTTGGTAACTGGAGTATTTTGAAAAAAAAATTATGTGTTTCAACACAAGGGTTATCGGAGAATTGATTCTTGACTTGTCAAACTTTGATTTGTGAGCTTGAATTTCAATTCCTAACAGCTTTCTAATCATCAAAAAGTCCATCGATTGACCACCCTACCAATTCCCAATGGATACTATCATTTCCCAGGAACCCCCGAGCTGCATTTGGGTTGTATGAAAGGCACAATACTAGTAATTGAGAAGAGAGTGCAACCATCAACCTTACGAGGAAACCCCATCGCAAGCACATTCTCTAATAGACCAAACTCAACAACAATTCACCAATACAAAATCTTGCATCAGGACAACCATCCAACATCAGGGAGCAAAAAGTGTATCAACTCTCTAGCTCGAGCCTTCTTTTATAAGTTTTGTGGCTCAAGCCGCTTGTTCATTTCATGCAAAAATAAATAAAAATTTATTTAATTACTATTATATATTATTCGCCCACCCATGTGTCACTCACTTGCACAAGTGCACAATTAATTTGTCTTTTAAAATATAAAATAATCATTATTCATCGCCCTACCACTACTCTTCATACTTTTACTCCTAGATGTTCCCTTGATCTCTTCCTATTTTCCTATTTGAGTGGGTGCACATGCGATCACTACCTTATTTTAATTAAATCCTCTCATTAGTATTTTCACAAGTGTATGTATCTTTTCCCAATATCCATTTGAATTTGAATTCCTATTTCTTCTCCTTATTTTATGGGTGCACTAGTAATTAATTTAAAAAATTTGATTAAATTATTTTTCTTCTATTTCCTACACATTTCTAAATGCATTCATTTTTCTAATAACTTCTGAATAAACTACCTTATTTTTCATTTTTTATTAAATTTGCAATAATCTATATGCTTAATCAATCACTCCTACATTTATTTAACTTTATCAATTTAAATAAAATTCATATGCTAGTCAAATATTTTTCCCATTCAGGAGCAAAAGGTGTGGGGCGGATTATTCATAATCCCGGAGGATATATTGTTACCAACTATGCTTGGGGCCTTGGAACTTTAAACAATAATGAAGCATATGCCTCTGTGATCTATGCAGGCATCAAATTGGCTCTCTCCCACCAAATTAACAATCTTATTATATGTGGCAACTCAGTGCTTGTTATAAGAGACATAATCCATAAGAACATAACAGGATGAAACATGTTCAAAGGCATCATGTTTCCTATTCTCGATATCCTTAGACTCCTTAACAACTCAAACTTCTTCCATATCAAACGATACCACAACAAGGAGGTAGATAAAAACGCAAAGATGGTATCTTGGTTAAACAAAGGGAAAATGTTAATTAAAGGGAAATTAAGGACGCATCTCATCCCTTAATTGTTGTAATGATATGTGGCAGTGGTAAGGAAAATAGGAGAGGTGTCAAGGTATTTTTGACACCCTCTCCTTTAAGACTGAGTTATCTCAATAATAGCCCAAGCACGTGTACAGTTTGGTTAATTTTGAAGGCGAGCATGGGAAATTTCATAGGTTCAACATCTAGGGCTTGGCATATCAGCCATGGTCCCCATTCAGATGCGGGAGAATAAAACATCGCCACCCAAATCTCTCCTTTCGACAATCGTTCTTCGGTTTCTAGGTACCATCGGGTTCTTCACGAGATTGTAATTTTCTTAGATTTTGTTTTAAACAAGAATTTCTTTGAACTCTACATTGAGTGGCCTTTCATTGATAGTTTTTACAATATTTTGGAGTATTATCCTTCCCGAATTGACCTTTACTCAGCTTCTAGAACATTAATTTCCCCACCCTTGCCTCTTGGTCTATCTCGCTTCCTCGTTACCCATTTTTATTTCCTCTCAAATTTTGTTTCAGGGTTTGGATTTCGGGGTGAAGTTATTGAAACCCTGTCTTTAGATTTTTCAGACTCCATCTGGATTCTCTAGTTTTTCCCTGGAATATTATCGTCTTTAGTACTTGAATCCTCTTCCTCGCATCTTTCTCTTTGTCTCGAGCCTTGGAATTTTCAATCCCTATCTATTAGTCCTGTGACTAGCCCTCCCCTAGATTTTAACTGTGTTATCTCTTCTCATTGCATCATGCATTTCAATATTTGTGGCAATAACATTGTGAATTGGGGAACATTCAACAATATGGATCTAAATCGGAACGAGATAAAAGAAAATATGAAGTGGTATGAAGAGATACTTGAAGGTATATGAAGAGATACTTGAAGGTATATGGGCCCGATATGGTGAATATACAGGTAGAATCAACAACATGGAAAATATTGTTTCTCTTCTCTTAAGAAAAACTTAGAGCCTTATCCAAGAAAGAAAAAATATATTTCCTTGGAGCAAACCATGATCATGCTTATGCAGAAAATAGAGAAGCTAGATTAGGAAGTCAGGCAATATCGGGAAGAGAGAATGAAAGCAAAAGAATACATGAGCTGGAAATGAGAGTGACCACATTGCTGCAAAGAATAAATATTATTGAACATGAACGAGATTATTTCAGAGTTAGAGCTACCCCACACACCTCTAATTCAGGATCAAACAATCAGGTAGGATAATCAGACAAAGATCAAGAAAGGAAAGAGGTTGTACCAATAGAAACAGACGACAATAGCCAGAGATCAAAAGAAATATTGGATGAACCAAACGTTGACATAACACATTGAAGTTCTTTAAATGTATTTTTCTTATAGGGAAATATGTTAGGATATATGGTAGTTATATTGCTCGAACATACAAGTTTTATTTTCTTTTATATGATAGGAAACATATAGATCTGAACTCTGTTCTAAAAGAGTCAAAATTTTGTAAGTTTTTTTTGTTGCATTGCCTCTAGCGCAACCTTTTAATATAATATCTTGTTCAGTTACTTTTAAAAAAATATACATATATTTTTCCCATTTATGCGTAATAACTATAATTAAAACCAAGGGTTCCATGCTTCTCCATGTCCTTCAAGAACTACCTTTCATTTAGTATTAAGGGTGTCATGTCCACAAATGCCCTTCAAACACAATTATCTTTGGTGGGGTAATGGTACAACGGTTAAGACCAAGTTAACTCAACCCGTTCTTACATTATTAAGAGACTAATGGTCATTGAGGAATAAGGATGACACCTTCTTGCGTGCCCCTCAACTAAACCTCATGAGTGACTGAATGCGTGGCCTACCCTCACGACAACGTGAAACCTCTCAATAAAAGCATCATGAACTTTTAAACCCAAAACACAGAAAAATGAATGCTAGCAAGTGGAAACATGGATATTGTTCTTACTCTCTTAGTGATACCATCTACATCTTCCAAACAACCTCATTACCCATGTGTGAACTAATTGGAAAGCATATTCCATGTGCTTGCACATAATGGAATATATACATTAAATATTCCCATAATCATATATTAGAAACATATATTTAATCACATGACATATCATAATGTCCTGACTCAATCCAAAGTCCATACTATATTGACAAAATCCCACATCAATGTGCAATTGTGGCTTCCTTGTCACACTTGGAAAATTGTCAGTAACTTCTGTCAATTAATGTGTCTTAATACACACACACACACACACACACATTTCAATGTTTCATAACCATGTGGATCAATACCATCAATTACGTCATATCACCATATAATTTATCCATCCATGATTATCATATAAACATTAAAACAAACTCATACAAAAATAAAAATACATAAACTAAATCTAATCTAAAATATTCAAAAGAGTTTAAGTTTCATCGTCATAATATATGCCAATAAACTGGGTCATTTTGTAATAAAAATACCCTCAACTAATATGATCCAATCAGTCAAATAAAAAGAGGGCACTACACGTAAAATCTTATAAGCCCAATTACAAAATTATGCAAAGTGCAAGCTCCTTATAACTCCTTTACAAATATTTCCTCAAAGGAATCACCCCTTTTTCTTATTCATTTCACACACTTTAGAGCCCCAATGTTCCTAGTCAACCTACAATATGGAGAAGAAAGAAGAAATTTGACAAAATAAACCGTTTTGAAATAAATCCTTCTACTTAAAAGACTAATTGTTGTCATTCACTCATAAGCCCCAAACCATCATTGGCGGTGGCTCATAGCTAAGATAAAAGAAAATTGAACAGTTGGTGCAACATATGGTTATCTTATGGTGGCCATTTAGTTCTGGTCAAAACTATGCTCGAGGCCATTCTAGTCTATTGGATGCCTCTCACCTAGATTTTGAAAGGAATCCTTGATAGGATAAGAAAACTCTATGATTACTTAATTTGGTTAAGGACAAGGGAGAAAAAGGGATTGGCACTAGTACCTTGGAAAAAACCCATTGTCCCAAAATGTCAAGGAGGTTGGGGATTAAAAAATCTATTTCTATGTTCCAAAGCTTCGGCAACCAAAAATGTATGGACACTATTGTAGGGACAAGGCCTTTGGGATAAAATGATTAAAGATGTGTATCTTGTCCCCCTCTCCATTTAGGAATGGATACAATTGCCCATCAACAAAGCCCAAAACTCTTCTATTATTTGGAAAGCCACAATAACATCCTTCCCTTTTATTGGGAATTGGCTAATATGGAAGGTAGGAAAGGGGGATAAGGTCTAGTTAGGCCTTGACCCCTGGATTGGGAGAATGAAATCACATAAGTTTCCCTTAATCCTCATCCAAGATATTTATTCAAAAGGATACTACACCTTGCTTCACATTGCCAATAACCAAGTGGAAAACAAAATACAATAACGTTGGCTCTATTGGAGAGACCTAGAACTCAGGAAGATGCATCGAAGGCTTGGAAAGCCTATATAGTCTGTCTCAAGAAATTGAATGTCATCCTCCTTGATGTGAAGGATGAACTCCTTTGGCATTTGAATCCCTGAGGAAGATATGAACCGAAAATCAGTTACAAGGATTTGGCATCCGAGGGCAAAATTCAACCCCTGACTTGGTGGTGGAAGCCATTACGAAAATACAAATGCCCAATAAAAGCAAAAATATTTATTTGGCTTCTCCTAAATAAAAAAACATTAAATTGGGACATTCTACAAAAAAGAAGCTATGAAAGCCCAGGAAGGTGCAACCTCTATGAAGTAGTCTTAAAGGATAACAACCATCTTATTATGTCCTAGCCTTTCACAAGGAAGGTCTAGAAAGAAATTGAAGGCCTTACTAGATTGTGAAACACTTGGCAAGGAATTTTTATAGAGGAAGCATTAAGTACTTGGAATTATAATAAGAACACAAAATCTTTCAAAGCTCTACCCCTTACCTTGGCTCGATGAATATGGTTGGCCAGAAACACAAAGCTTCGTGAAGATAAGGACACCCTACCCTTCAAGTGTGCTTCTCAAAGCCTCACTATCTTAAGTGATTTAACTTAGTTTTCATCTACCCCTCCTCATGCTCAGGTCACAATGTGTCAAATAAAGGAAGCCTTGCCTTCCCTTGGGTCTTTTTGATGGGGCCTCACAAGGCATTCCTCCAAAGGGAGGGGTTGGGGGAATCATCTTCATCTCTCAAAACCATTTATATAATTTCAAAGTTGGGGTTTTTCATGCAACAAATAACTACAACGAACTCATGGCACTCAAACTGGTTCTCACTCTTTCTTTAGAAAAATGGGTCTCACAAATCCAAATTTTAGGTGATTCCCTCCTAGTGATACAATGGATGTGTTAGTCCCTAAAATTGCACTTGACTCCTAAAGAGAAAGCTAGGGCATCATCAATTTATTGCAATGTTTGATTTGTTTGATATTTAGGTTGAGGAATAAGGTCACAAGGGCTTAAAGAGTCTGAGATTTAAAATGTCTAATACAAACAATAATACTCCATAAGTCATTGGCATACAACTTAAAGGCCAAGCAACACATGAATATATGAAATAATAAAAGAAAAGAAAAAAATGTAAGGGAAAGACAACCATACTTTTATAGGAGAAGATGTTCTAATCTTAAAACATCATTAAAAGATAAAACCATATACATGAATACAAATTACAAACTATAGAAGATAAACAAAAGAATATCCACTGTAATATGATCTGAACCATGTATGACATGTATGACAATCAATGCATCCCAGAAACTATCTTTGTATTCCAGAAGGAAGAAAAACACAACTTGGCTTAAAAATTGATGATCGATAAGCATGATAATGCATCTGTTATATCAGAAAATAAAAAATATACAGTAAACTGCACCCCTTTAGACCCTCTGCTTTCCCTCTCATTCGGGTTCCTAAATCCTTATATAACAGAGTATAATTAACATATTATGCTATTTCCTATGAAAAAATCATAACTAAAAACAAATCTATGATCTCTTTGAAAAATAATTATTATCTATAATTGGGTATAGTTTGAATGGTTGTGAAAAATAATTATTATCTATAATTTATGTTATAATGACTTTATTAAATAGCAAAGCAACTGCTATTTCCACGTAAAAAAAAAATCCTTTCATCTAACATTCAAATCCATGCCTCACCTATTTCAGATCTAACATTCAAATCCATGCATCACCTATTTCAGATGAATCGTGCACTATCCTTTGTAAAGTTCATATAGCTGCCTTCTCACCTGTATTGTTTCATTATGATTTACATATGTCTAAGTCCTTTCAGAAGTGAAGCCTCCCGTGATGTCATCATGGCCAGAGTTGAGGTGTGGTCTTTCATAGCCATTTCCTTCATAAAAATCACTATACTCTCGACATGAGCCTGAGCTATTAACATTAGAACTTGCAGCAAATCCACGTCCTGCTTGAATGCCTGACCTGCTGACATGATGGCCTCTAGGAAAATCAAAAAACCCTATCAGAGAACCAATCCTGTCAAACCCTAGACCTATGACATCCAAACGATCGTAACCTGTAAGCATTTCCCCGCAGAATCTATGTATCTTGGATTGAAAACACAAGCGACAAATAATTACTGCACACACACTCGATCATTGGCACATTCAGCTTCATAAATTGTATCACAGAATCATCTGCCTCTACCCTTAAATCAAACTGAGACGTCATAACCTCTGGCAGATGGTTGATAAATCGACTCTTATACTTGCACATAGGCACCTGTACTGATAAAAATTGAAACACCAGTTCTAAAAATGAAACACCAACTTTAATTATTAAAACTTCCATTTCTTTTCCAAAAAAGAACAAGGTCAATTACTGTTGATTTGCTACGAGAACATAATTTCATGAAACTGGCAACTTATACTGACTGAAAACCACCATTGCACTAGCCAAGACATGCAGGTTTCCAAACAATTTTAACCACTTCAAGGGTTGGATGACGATAAGAGATCATCACCTGTAATATATGCCAATTGCATAAAAATATTCTGACCATTACCCGAAAATCAATGCATGATAGCTTGCTTTGATTCCTGGAAACTCGGCTAGACACTTTCATTTGGCCATTTGGTTTGCTTAGCTCTGTTTTCACGGGCTAGGCTCTTGAAACTCGTGAATTCGAGTGCATGGCACTTGAAACCCTGTCAACGATTACATAAATCGAGCTCTTCCTCATGCCTCGGGCTTATGACACTTAGTGAGACATCTCCTTATGTGTATACATCTGGACAAAATCTCCTTGGCGTATAACAATTTACTTCTGTTAAGTGAGCCCGACACATGTGTACTCATCGTGCGTTGGCCTTTGTTTAGATTCGACGCTCTTGTTGGCATTATGTACAGCAGGTGCAGTGCTTTTGTTTTGCTGCCTATGGAAATACATCCCACATGGAAAAACAACAATATTTCAAAAGTGTTTATATAGTCGAGCGTCGATAGAATATTTTGACGTGGAGTGCACAATGATGCTCCCTCTTCATGGGCTCCATTCTTATTGCTTGCGTTGAGATCTCTATAACATAGAAATTGGCCTCACAAGCCAATATATTTATTTATGTTTTAACAAGAACAAGCCACAATATTTTTCAATAACATAACATAAGTAACTTGAAAATAGCCATGAGAACAAACTTAGCAAAGAACTTGAGGAATTTTTTGCAAACGATACAAAATCGATGAAGAAGGTATAATTTTAATAAAAGTATAATTTTGATGAAGAAGATATAATTTTGACGAGATCATATTTATAAGATCATATTTATAATGGCACTTCAAGAATGTCTTTTTTTGGTAGCACACTTGTTTTTGTTGCATGTGCCGCTGAAACATGGCACCGGATTTAAAATTTTACCTTGTAGATCTGGATACTAACACTAGCTCCAACTGGGGATGGCATGCTCCCTGTGAGTTGCCAAGGACCGAAGACCATGTGCTTGATCATACTGCTACCTATCTCTGCAACTGCACATTATGCTCGTTTGAAGACAAACATTCTGCAAGCTGAAAAAATGGGTTGCAACTGAAACCCAAACTACAAATTGAAAAAGCATGGAACCAGTGTCCCCATTGGGATATGGAGTCATTATTACTGATCTACAGTGCACCAATAAAATGAGAACAAAATGTTCATGCTCAAAATGCGAGCTTATTCAATACACTACCTATTCCTAATCAACAGAAGCCAAGCTGATCATGTGTAGGCAAATTTCCAATGTAACCAAGAATGTATTTTACTAACAAATTGATCTTCCTTTTTGCATTCGAATAAAAGAATGCAACTTAGTTGTAGAAATATAATATGCAACTTAGACTTACAGCTACAACTTGATTGCATGGCGAAGGATGCAACGTTTTGAACCTCTAGAAAAACTGACTCCATGTAGACAGCCACTGGATCTTGAAAATCACGATGCATGTTCATCGGGTACGAGAAACCAAGTTCTTTCTCTATGATTTATGGTCCACCGATCAAGTTGTGCTTCTCTTGAAATATCTCAAAAACATGATATGCATTGAAACAATCATGTGCTACAAGATCATTGTGCACTTTTTGATGATTTTTGTGAACATAAACTATTTGAGCAACATCCAAAATATCAAGGTAATCATGAGAATCAGATGGTTGCAAATTACTTGCATCTATTTCAAAGGCAGGAACATTATGTGCAATGAGATCTTATTTGTGTTGGACTTTTTCTTCATATCCTTCGTTGTCTTCATAAAAATTTTGAGCAAAACTTGTAGTTGTTGATTATCATCTTGAACAGAAATATCAAGAGTATCATGCAAATTAGAAGGCAGTGGATTAATTTCATTAATCCCAATGTCAGGAATAGTATGCTCAATATAACCATCATTTTGAACCAATGTTCCCTCATGCATCTGATCGGGACTAGCATTATGAACTTCATGGTAAGAGTAATGATGTAATATATTAAATTCTACACAGCATGTTGGATAAAGAGATTCACCAGGAAAAATTATCTTAAAATAAGAATGGAAAGCATCATGAAATTCTTTTAATGAAGAGATACTGGAGGGAAGCAATGATCGGCACCATTCTCGATCATTCCCTTCCAATGAAAACCTGAACATCTTTAACAACACATCCTCATGCACAATACCCATCTTATGCATGTACTCATGGAAACCCAATAAATGCTCAGCAGGGATTTCCCAATCTCCTCCTTTAAACCTCGGAAGACAACTTTCCCATTCATCTTTACTAGGCACGGGATTTGGAAAGCCCAGTACATTAGAGAAATAAAAAATTGCATACCTTTGAGACAAAATGGCTTCCATGGACTTCGACATTCGATATCACTGGAGTCGCCAATGGATTCTTCCTTCATGGAGTCACCAGGTGAATGATGCAGTCAGAAATAGTGTCCATCTCATGTTCACCACTAGGAGCTAGAGTTGATGGTTGTCGTTCTCCCAGGGAAGATATCTTTGTTCCTTTGTCCCTAGCAATGGCGCCAAAAGATGTTAGTCCCTAAAGTTGCACTTGACTGCTAAAAGGCAAGCTACAACATCATTAAATTATTGCAGTGTTTGGTTTGTTTGGTACTTACATTTAGGAGTGAGGTCACAAAGGCTTAAAGAGTCTTAGATTTAAGATGTCTAATACAAACTATAACACTGCATAGGTCATTGGCATACAACTTAAATCCCAAGCAACACATGAATATATGGAATAATAGAGGAAAAGGATAAATGTATGGGAAAGGAAACCATACATTTATAGGAGAAGATGTCTTGATCTTAAAACATCGTTAAAAGATAAAACCATATACATGAATACAAATTACAAGCTACAGACGATAAACATAAGAATATCTATTGTAATATGATCTAAACCATGTATGACAATCAATGCATCACATAAACTATCTTTGTTTTCCAGTAAGAAGAAAAACATAGAGCAAGAAAAACACAGCTTGGCTTAAAAATTTATGATTAGTAAGCACGATAATTCCTCTGTTATATCAAAAAATGAAAAATATACACAGTAAATTGCACCCCTTTCGACCCTCTGCTTTCCCTCTCACTCAGGTTCCTAGATCCTTAAATAACAGAGTATAATTAACACATTATGCTATTTTCTAGGAAACAATCATAACTAAAAACAAATCTATGATCTCTTTGCAAAAAATCTGGGACAAATGAGGTCGAATGCCTTCAAATTATGTGTTCTCAAGGATACTAGACAATTTCTCTGCCACTTGTAATCTGTAAGGAAACCAAAATTTTGCATCAAAACCTGGAGCTTCCCCCTTGAATTATGCCACCTGTATTATTGAAAGCTCGAATGTTTCCTAAAAAACTGGAAATATTGTTCAATCTGGTGATGCTTCTCTTTCTAATCTGGACTTGATTGTTTGAGTTTACTAGGCGTGTGAAAACAATATTGTGAAAATATTCAGTCTTGATCAGACATAAATTTCTCCAAAATTATTGAGAAATTCCAAAAACCGCTTGCATGCAAGGTAAATGGGCCCATTCCCAAAGTGGTTTTTTAATGGTTTTGGAAGATTCATTACCATTTGATCGGAAATTGAACCCGAAATTCACCTCCTGTTATAATGACAAGAAATAATAATATGCTCTTTCGGGTGTTGATTTTGAATTTGGACTAATTCTAGCTTCAAATCCTCTGAATGCTAGGTATTTCAATCCTATCCACCAATTATCCAATATTGAACTGCCTCATGATACTCTGCCTTCAAACTAGTACCATTTTGTTTGCTAAAGATTTGATAAAAGATTGGGCTTGTGTCATCTAATTCTAGACATACTCGATTTATTCAATGCAAGATATCAATTTTACTGTGCCTTGTTACCTTCAAAATTAACGTTTATTTGCTATGATAAAACTAAAATTTGGATCTTACTCTTGTTCCATTTCTATAAAATCCTTTCATCTCATTGCATCTAACATTCAAATCCATGCATGTTTGTCTAGAGGACTTAAATCATTCAAAGTTTTAGACCTTACAGAATCTTGTTTGGATATGTTTCTAACTTCACCTGTTTCAAATGAATCGTGCACTATCCTTTGTAAAGTTCACATAGCTTCCTTCTCACCTGGATTGTTTCATTATGATTTGCATATGTCTAAGGCCTTTCAGAAGTGAAGCCTCTTGTGATGTCATCATGGCCAGAGTTGAGTTGTGGTCTTTCATAGCCATTTCCTTCATAAAAATCACTATACTCTGGACAAGAGCCTGGGCTATTAAAATTAAAACTTGCAGCAAATCCACGTCCTGCTTGAATGCCTGACATGTTGACATGATGACCTCTAGGAAAATCAACAAACCCGAATGGGGTCTCTACTCTAAGGAATTTCATACTTTAACCACTATTGGGAGACATCAAGAGATTACAATATATGTTTTCACACATCACCTTTTCACATGTATACAGGGACAAAAATATTGATGCTAATAGGTTTTCCAAGGAGGGCATGGAGTTGCAAGAAGGAAGATGGGAGATCATTGAGTCCCAACAAGGGAAACATAATATTTATATTCATGAGTCGTGGTTTTAACTTTCTTACTATTTCTGAACCGATGGTTGATTGTCTTAAATATATCTAGGATTGTTGCTGGCAGTTTTTTAGATCCTTCGAGCTTTCTGTGTTTTTTGTATATTATCTATCCTGTATATATGGTGGTTTTATGGGAGCTAGGCAACTCCCCGTTTTGCTTAAAGATATATAGTTTATTTTCCTTTTTGTTGACCCTATACATGTTAGAGAATATTTTCTTGGAAGTATACCTCATGGTCAGTTTGTATAATGACCCTTAAGAGGCAGTCTAAAATATCTTATGGTATTCTAATCTTGTAATTATATTACATATAATAAAATTACTAGACTTTTTTTCCAAAAAAAAGAAAAGTCTCAAACCATCATTAATTTGAATCCACACTTGCTACCAACAATAATAATTGAAATCTAAACATACGACTATCATTAAACACATACTTCCATCAATACATCGGATCAAGATCCCTCATTTAAGATCCTAAAGTAAATTCTATCCACTTTTCCTTGTGTTAGCTATTTTATACGTAACATAGAATAAAAAGTCCTCCTGAAATGTGTGATACAATAACCAAGTTAAGAAATCTTTTTTATGAGTAGTTTCTTGCTATTTTATACGTAACATAGAATAAAAAGTCCTCCTGAAATGTGTGATACAATAACCAAGTTAAGAAATCTTTTTTATGAGTAGTTTCTTCAAACACCAAACTTGTTTCCACCCTGGTTCCATCTTTAACAAATGACCTCTTCAACAACTTGCAAGGATCACCTTACTTTAAAATAGCAGATACAAACTTGGAAGTATCACTTGTTTTAATTATGCAGCAAAACATGATAAATTCATGGAGTATATTTAGTAAGCAATAAAATGGTGTCCAATGTATACATGATCGATAATTGAAAAAACCCCAACAATTCTTTGTATCATCACATCACAAAATTTAGAACAAATTTATATGAGTGAAAATTAATTGTCACTTACCATCAAAATTTTGCATGTGTGAATAATTTCTTTTATCCACCCTTGTTATTCCATAAAATGGATTTGTGTTTTGCACATTGACTCAAATGTTTTCTCTTATCGTGAAAACTTGATTCCCCTTAAAAAAAAAGCCACCAATTTCTCCTCAATTGTATTATTAAGCCACCACTTTAGCAAGCACCACTTCAATTGTCATTTTATTGTTTCAACCTTTACTTGATACCTTAGTTTGGCTTGAATCCATGTTTACTACATCAACCGAAACGATGTTGACTTTTCATTATGAGGGTTTCCTTAATAGCCATCCTCTTTGAATAGTGGACATATTCATCTCGAAGTTTACTCTTCTCATAGAGAAACTAGATCTAGGCTTTCATTAATCTTAGTAAGGAGACGTTGTTAAGTCTTTGGTTTTCTTCATGAAAGTGCATTGTTAAGAAACTCTTTTGATCATGCTTTTCTCTTGGAAACAAGGGTTGCATGGCAATGCAGTCCCTGCCGAGTTAGTTGGGAAATACATGTTGAACAATGAAACTTAATATAACTAAATGCACAAGTAATGAATTTTTTTGTCAAAAGATAATAATTGAGGGTTGTTTGTTATTCAAAATGTATAATGAACCCTAAGCTAAATGGAACTATAATATTCATAAATATAATATAAATATAATAATAAATAATATATTAGATTATAAATATAATATAAATATAATAATGCATAATAATAAATATATATTACAACTTTTTATATTTAGATGTGGTGATTGGTGAAATTCATTGATTATGTAATTAATTCTACATATTGAAAGACGTGAAGGGAGCAATAACACTTCAATTATATCAACCAATTAGAAATGAGAAACAAAAATATTTTTATTATATCCAAAAATATATATTTGTTTTCTTATGTTAAACATTACATTGCATACACAAATTTATGGTAAAAGGCAAATTAATGTCACATCAAAAGCAAACTCATTGCTATAGTCCCATGGCAGGGACTAATAATTATCGTCCATATATCACAGTCATTGCACCTTCCAACGATCATTGCTTGTGTGTAATAAAAAACCAATAAATATTTCAATTTTCTATGCATGGATTTGCAATACACGGTCTGCATGTTTTCAATCATGGCATCCACTTCAAATCATAGAATAAATTTGTAGGTTAACTCTTGTTTGGATTTTCAGATTTAAAGCTACTAAGGTTGCTTCAATATTAGTTTTCAGAGGTGAAATATATCTTCATCTGCAAAGATAATCGTGGCATCAAGCAAAGCATTATCTCTTTGAAATTTCTAAGCTAGTTCTCTTTGTATGAAGCGGCCAAAGGCAGAGAAAACTATGTTGGAGATGGACTAAACTCAAGGGTTTTGGACACTTTTTTAGATAGAAGGTGTAGTGAATCCTTGATGATAATGATATCATCACTATTATTATTAACGATGATATAATTTATAATCAATGGTTTGGGCATATATTTATTATTTATTATTTTTAAATATATCTATTTATTCAATTATGATGCCCAACTACATTAAGTAAAATTTCACTCAAAATTTTGTTTGCATAATTCTAGCATCTCTAAAAAATGAGTATTTCACATATCAAATATCAACTCACTCATAAAAATATGATTTAAAGTGCCCATTCATGCAAGAATTCCATACTAAGCAGTCTAATCGTTGTGTAGAGGGGTCCCTTGTCCTAGAAAAGGGGGGTCTCATGCATCAATTTGGTGTCTGATGAAGTTGTCACCTTAAAATTAGATCATTATTTTATTATTATATAGCTCTTAAACTTGTACAAAATGTAGATGGATATACCTTCATAATAAAGATTTAGAAACAACTATCGCACACCTTGATTTTGCATATTATCAATCCAAACAATATGAAAACATCTTGATTCTTCCTTTCTACATATATTTGATGAGGATGACCCTTTGCTTGCATGCTTTGTTCGTAATGCCTATGAATGAATATAAATTCTTCCCCTTTCAAGGAATTTCCATCAATTCACTCTTCAATATTTTATTTTGATGGGAATCGATTGAAAGAATATAAAGAACAAGAAATTCAAGAAAGTTCAACTAGGTCCATGGGTATCATGAATTCTTTGATACCAATTGAAAGACATAATGAAGAACAAGAAAATCAAGAAGTGGTAGAAGGCTCAAAGTTGAACCAATATTGTACTTACAAATAGAGTACATATATATTACATTCTCCAATAACCACCTTTAACAGTCCACAAAACTACGTACATAACACCTAGGAGAAAGGCTATATCCCAAGGTGTAAGTAAAGGTGGTAAATGGAATTAGGATAAGGAGATGAAAGGCTATCATTCTCTAGACTCTGTTTCTTGAGAAATAATTGGTCGATAAATTCATTGAGTTGATGCAATCTTGGCTTGATCCAACTCTTCCATTTAAGAGCTCTATTTCCATCAAACAAATATCCCTATCTTACCATTTAATACCTTCTAGACTAGGGGGTACACTACTTGCAGAGAGTGTGAACCCTCCAAGATCTAAGCTCATTACCCTAGAGTTGGACACATTAGTGAGTCCATGCTTCCTTCTTCTTCACCCTCCCAAATAAAGGTTAAATTTAATTATACATTGTTCATCAGTGTAATGTGGATGAAGGAGCCTCCTCTCATCAACCTTGAAAAACTTGGGTTCTCCCTCCCTCATGTCAATTATGAGCATGTTGTGGGATTTTAATAATAGACCTCATGAACCTATAAAGATTCCTCCTAAGCCACCTATTTCATTGGGTGGAAATATTTTTTTAATCAAAGTAGGAGTTGTGACATGACCCTTGGACTTTACTATGCTACACAAGTGCAATTACATATATACCATGAATGTTGTGGTGTCTTTTCTCTTTTTTGTGAAATCTAATACTATGATCCTCAACCATATTTGACTTTATACAATGTGTTTCCTTTCCTTTTATTTCTTACATTATGTCTATTCTTAATAATCAACTAGACACTACTATGCCACAAGTGTATTATGTGGCTTCATAGCTCATTTGTTCGACTACCATTGATAAGGAACCTTTGCACACATATAATCATTTTTTAGACTTGATTCTAGTGATCGAACCAATGTTTTCGCCAATGGGGGTGTTTGATCCCCCCAATTGGCCTATGCGAACATTATAATGTGTATCCTCTTTGGGATGATGTTTTTCCCTTGGATGAAACCCTCCTAGAGGTTACAATTGATGTAGACCTTCCCTGGGATAACCTTTGATATAGGTATTCTATCATTTCTTAAGACACGCTCATTGCATTGGAAAGTGCCACAACTAAATCCAACACTAAATCTCCTTATGAATCTAATCACTCCACTTGTAGATGCTCAAAATTTGGTGTTGTTGCATCTTGTCTTACTCGCTCCACCATCAAGCCAAGTATTTGTCAATATTTCAAGGTCAAGATCACCCTTATCATAGCAACTTTCAATAGATCTATATTTGTTTCTTTTAGAGATATAATCATATTGTTTTTGTTTCTTGGGTGCAAGACTTTGCATTGGGTTTTCTCTTATCTAGGGATCATTCTTTATGAATTATTGGACTTGTTTAGGTATATTCTAGCATTGGCATACATTATTATAATCTCTATAGAATTGCATTTCAACCTTTAACCACTTGAATTTTCCAAGGGTCCACCATGATGGGCAATGATGCCTTTGGTTCTTATTTCTTTTTCGCTCTAACAATACTATGTCATTAGCTTCTCTTTTAGCTTCCATTTTCACTTCCTTTTTTCTTTTCTTTTGTTTTCTTAATGAAAAATAGGTGTTGTTAATTAGGTCAGTATTGGTGGTGTTGACTTTAACACTATATTTTTGTAGGTATCAACACTATGCTTGATATTTAATTGGATGTTAAGATTAGCTCTCTATCTGATGCTATTAACATTGAGTAAAACATTGGGAACAATGCACCATTAGGGGCCAAATATAGCTCTGAAAATAATATCTAGAAGTGTTGTATGCAAAAAAAATAAGATTAAGTCATGAATTAGCACCAATTATTAACCCAATTTGAAAAATAATATGTTACTTCATAGCATTTTATAGTATTTGTAATAATTAATCATTAATTATTTGTCAAAACTCTCTTGCTCTTCTATTTTGCATGGGTTAGATGCAATAGTGATGGGTTAGTATGTTAGTCGTGTGTGGGTTAGGGTTGGTAGGGGACCATGTTTGACATTGTTAAGCCCACTAGTATTATGAAGGATTGTTTCAATAATGATGTGGATAATGGGGTTGCATTTAATAATTAGAACTATCACGTTGTTTAATGATGTAAACCACCTTAAATTGATCCATGTTAAGTCTACAATTTCAACTCATAACATGTGAAAACACACATTCGTTATGTGTGTGTGTGTGTGTGTGTGTGTGTGTGTGTGTGTGTGTGTGTGTGTGTGTATTTTCTTTATAGGTGATATTTCTAGTACAAAATAATCAATTTACATTATCATTGATTACATTGCGCAATGTGTCTACCCATCGATATGATTGATAATGGGTGCCAACAATGACCATGGTTGACCTATGTTACTTATTAGGGACTAGCACCTATCACGACTAGCCAATGCCACAACTTCCCAAACGACCCACTAAGCACCATGGTTTTGGCATGGTTGACCCTTGTTCAACCATGTTTCATGTTGTTGAGGTTGATGCTCCAAAGGAGATAATTGGTGTAAGTGATGACCATGGTTGACTCATCTTGACTTATATGGGACTATCACCCACTATAACCAACCAATTAGCCATGACCTACTAAACAACCCATTAGCTACCATGGTTGACCCATGTTGACTTAATGGGGACTAGCACATGCCACATCCAACCCATTAGTCATGACCCACCAAACAACCCATTAACCACCATGGTTGACCTTGTTGAGCCCAATGGTCCAAAGGGGATAATGGGTGTCAATAATGACCACGGTTGACCCATGTTGACTTACTGGGGACTAGCACTTGCCACAACCAACCAATTATCCATGGAACACTAAGAAACCTACTAACCATCATGGTTTGACCATGGCTAACTTACGTTTGACCATGGTTGATGTTGCCAAGCCAATGGTCCAAAGAGAATAATCGATGCCAATGATGACCATGGTTGACCCATGTTGACTTATTGGTGACTAGCATGCACCATAGCTAGGAAATTATCCACAACCCCCCAAACAACCCAGTAACCACCATGGGTTGGCCATAGTTTACCTACATTTAACCATGGTTGATGCTATTGAGCTTGGTTGTTGAAAGGGAACAATAGGGTGCTATAAATGACCATGATTGACCCATGTTGAATTATTAGGGACTAGCACCCACCACAACCAACCAATTAGCCATGACATACTAAACAACCCACTAACCACCATGGTTTGGCCATGCTTAACTTACATTTGACCATGGTTGATGTTATCAAGCATGGTGGTCCAAATGGGATAATGGGTGCCAATAATGACCATGGTTAAACCATGTTAACTTATTATGGAATAACACCTACCACAACCAAATAATACCAAACAACCCATTAACCGCCAAGGTTGGTCTCCATTTGACCATGGTTGATGTTGTCGAGCTTGGTGGTCCAAAGGGGATAATGTGTGTCATTGATGACCATGCTTGATCCATGTTGACTTATTGGGGACTAGCACACACCACAATCACCCAATTATCCATGACCTGCCAAGCAACCCACTAACCACCATGGTTTTTCCATGGTTGACTCGTTTTTGACCACGGTTGGCATTGCCAAGTAGGGTGGTCCAAAGGGGATAATGTGTGTAAAAAATGGCCATGGTCAGCCCATGTTGACATATTGGGTACTAACACCTACCACAAATAGCTAATTATCCATGAAACACTAAAAAACCTACTAGCAACCATGGTTTGGCCATGGCTGACTAGATTTCAACCATGGTTTACGTTGTCGATCTCAATGGTCCAAAGGGGATAATCGGTGCTAACGATGACCATGTTAATTGTTGACTTATGAGGTACTAACACTTTCCATAGTTAGTTGTTACACATTATTTTCGTCATCCCTATGATCGTTAATGATGTAAACCTATTTGTTGCCTTCAAAGGGGTCAGTGGCCTGAATTCCTAAAGAGAGAAGGGAGAAGAACTTCTCCTGAGAAAAGAAGTTGATTTTTCCTATGTAAAAACCTTATAAAAAGGGAAGTTCCCAGGTTGCTATATAGGCAGGGTGCGAGAATGACCCATTCTCGCAGGTTGCACTATAGCTAGGGTGTGAACACTTCGCAGGTTGCTCTATAGCTAGGGTGCGAGAATTCCAGCACATGGGAAAAATGAGCGTTTTCTCGAATCTTCTAGAAGGAGAAACTTCTATGGTGAGGTGGCATCCGAATGGTTTGGATCTTACTCGCTTTCATGATTTAGT
>ML782992.1:797348-812324 GCA_009831015.1 Picea engelmannii
TACTTTTATCACTTTTTCGGACTCGTAAAGGTTATACGAAAAAGGAACCCCCTGGAGTTCCCTTTAAGCTCTTTTCAGACTCTCTAAACATGAAAAGATTGTCGAGCGACCTTGCTATTTTCACGCTCGTTAAAGTATTTGAAGAAAGCATCTGTTGGGAGATAATTTATCTCTTTTTCGGTCTCATCAGACTATTTTATGAAAAAGGAACTGAGAGAGTTCTCTTTTAAGTGTTTTTCCAAACTCTATAATCTTGAAAAACCTTCAGGTTTTCTATCTCTGGACTCGTAAAACAAACATTGAAAGGCCTATATGGGACCTGAGTTTTCTTTAAGTGTTTTTCAGACTCTCTAAACATGAAAAACTCATGGGTTTTCTTTCTTTGGACTCGTTAAATAAACATCGAAAGACCCGCAATGGGATCGAACCACTCCTTCCTAGGGTTCGTTAAACATACTCCGAGGGACTCGTCCGAAGGATGAGCTTACATTACAAGCATATGTTATCCTCCTCAAGCTTGCGTAAAAATAAAGAGGTACTCGCAAGAAATGGTGGGGGGGAAATTGGGAAAGAATTGTGTCTAAACCTGTATTCCATGAAAGAGTCTCTTTTGAACATGACACCCTTTCACTCGCTTGTGTCTAGGTTGGAAAATCCACTTGTCTCCTGATCATACTCCTTTATAAGATTACAAATTGGTATGTGATCCCTGTTGTTGAGTCATTATTTTCCAAGACAGTTGGCATGTCGTCAATATGTTCAAAAAGATGTCCAACCTGAAAAGCCTTCTATTGTGTCGGCCATTCCTGCAGTCTTTAATCCTTCTATTGTGTCGGCCATCCCTGAGTCAATCCTGAATCACTTGTTACTCTGATCTACATCAAATCTTGTTACTTGTTTCGTTTCATTGATGTGGGATACATTAAGGCCCTCCTGTGACGAGTCTTTTCCTGTCGAATTCAACTCATTATTCAGGAATTAGACTTAGAAACTAATTGGTACCTTGGAACTTGCATGCCTCAATGGCAGGTTTCCTCGCTTTCGACAGTGAGTTTTCATTATTGACCCCTGATCGAGAGATTCCACCGAATGTTCGACTTCAGCTCATTTATTCACATTCGTTGGATTGTACTAGTGTACCTTGGGAGTCATTGACATTAATGGTGATTTCCCTCGCACTTGTTAATGGTATACACTAATGACCGGTAATCAAGTGGTTTCTACCATGTTCGACTTCAACACATGTATTCACATGGTTAGATTCGTACTATAGAGTGGTGGAGATGAAGACCCTGGATATTTTTTTATAGATCTAGGTTGCGTTGGAGTATATTCAGTGTATTGTTGCATAGATCCACATTGTATGTCTGGTGGCTATGTTCAAATTTGAGTCTTTAACACATAGATCCACAGTGTATTTTTGGTGGCTATGTTCAGATTTGAGTCATATCGGCATGGATCCTTAGTGTATGTTTCATGGCCATGACCTGTCTTACTTGACATGGATCTTCGCATGTCGGCATTTATTATTTGAGTCATTTGTATTCTGAGTATGGGAATACCTACCTCAGTGATGATATATTATTGTACTGTATTTCCTTGTTTGTTGGTAGGTTTCCGACCGACTGTTCCTTGTTCCCTACACACACACGACAAAGTATTTCAGCTATCACTCTGTTCTAACTTCATACTTTGGGGGGCTCTCTGTTACACATTATTTTCGTCATCCCTATGATCGTTGATGATGTAAACCTATATGTTTCCTTCAGAGGGGTCAGTGGCCTGAATTCCTAAAGAGAGAAGGGAGAAGAACTTCTCCTGAGAAAAGAACTTGCTTTTTCCTATATAAAAACCTTATAAAAAGGGAAGTTCGCAGGTTGCTATATAGGCAGGGTGCGAGAATGACCCATTCTCGCAGGTTGCACTATAGCTAGGGTGCGAACACCTCGCAGGTTTCTCTATAGCTAGGGTGCGAGAATTACAGCACGTGGGAAAAATGAGCATTTTCTCGAATCTTCTAGAAGGAGAAACTTATATGGTGAGGTGGCATCCGAATGGTTTGGATCTTACTCGCTTTCATGATTTAGTGGGATCATCCTAACCTCCTCAACTTATCCTCTTCAACTTATAAAAGGAGAGGAATTCTCATGGAGAAAGTTAGCTTGAGCTTGGGTCAGCTTTATTGGTTCATGATCTTGTTCTTGATTGGCTTGGAATTATCAGCTTGGTTGGAGTGGCTTTGAGATTTGCTTTGTCAAGATAGATTGTGAGTAGCTATCAGATCTATGGTTTCAGAATCCTTGGAGCAAGAAGTGTGTGGGGAATGAAGGACAGTTGGAAGGGACCTTACGACATCAAGGCAATGGTTGTAATCTCTCTTTCACATTTAATATGATACAGTAACATGATTCTTTCCTATAAATCTTGTTGTGTTTTATTGTATGATTCCTTGATCACATATGTAGGTTTATATTGAGTTTATGCTATTGCTATCACTTTGGTTGGTTTCATTCTTTTGCAGGTTCATCATTGTATGAGCATTGGAACGAAGCTAGGATAGCGATGGCGAGAGGAAGCGGCATTTAAACGGTATGTCACTCATCCCTCTTTAGTTAGTAAATTCAATATCTAAAACTTAAGGAAAACGTCATGTTCTATCTTGTTTTGTTCTAGATCCAGGTGGATATAGGGAGATCGGTTAGTGTCTGCACTTACAGATTAATCCAATAACATTAGCCAATTAGCCACAACCCTACAAACAATCCATGAACCATCATGGTTTGGCCACAGTTAAGCTACAATCAACCATGGTTGATTTTTTTGAGCTTAATGGTCCAAAGGGAATAATGGGTGCAAACAATGATCATGGTTAACCCATATTGACTTATTGGGTACTAGCACCTACCATAGCCAACTAATTAGTTATAACCCACCAAAAAACCCATTAATCACCATGGTTTGCCACTATCTATGAACTGAGCATAGAAAAATAATCATCATAAGTTAAGTGAATTAGTAGTGGGAATGGAATGGTATGTTAAAAAACCAAAGACAAAGGTTAAAAACTAAGGAACATGAACAACTTCTCCAAATGAGGAAAATCACTCTTTGCATAACTTCTCCATATAAAAATTTTGGATAATTATCGGTTGGCACTGCTAACCTCCTATAAATGTGGATATTAGTAAAACAATCAATCTAACGCTATATACTAAAGAACATATATATTAAAGGGGCATTGACATAAAGAGTTATGTTCATGTGATTTTATGATACAAATACATATTGAGACACAACTATGCATCTATATAAAATGAAAAATACATCTTAACTTGAATGCTTGGTGTCTCATATATACCAAAATAAAAAATTGGAATGAAGTGAGAAGATCGATGGAAAAGAAAGGGGTGATAATGCTCAATGAAATAGTCTAAAAAACATGAAATACAACTAGCTTGGAGAAAAACCCCTTGAAAATGTTAGAAACATAGCACAAAAATCCCCTTGAAAAGTTTAGAAACATAACACAAAAATCCCCTTGAAAAAGCTAGAATTGTGGTTCCTTCATTAGTTGGACTTGTAGTGAAGTTCAAAAGAGTTTATTCATTAATATGAGAATACTAAAGGTTTTATCACAAGATGGTTGTGTAAGTTTTAAACATGTGAAGTAAAGCAATGCATACATATTCTTAAGCAAAACAGAAATTAATCAATGGTTCATACACATAGTACACAGAGATTTACGCTGGAAACCCTAAACAGGAGAAAACCAGCCTTCCTTGGTGCAATACCTCACAACTCTTCATTGTATTAATTTCACCATTCGCAATACAATATATACAAAATTTTAGGTATTCCACAACTACCAAAACCCTAATCCCTTAATTCGGAATTAATTTAGAAAACTGTTAAAAATAGCGAAAAAAAAAATGCTAAAATAGCAAACCCCCCAAAAAAATATATTTAGGTGTTGCCCCAATCACTCCGCATAACTAGGGGGGGGCACTCCCGACCCCCCCTGGGACCCCCCCTCGGAAAGCGTCCGGCACACACACCCACAAAGAGCACTACTAGGGAGGGATCGTCAGACTCAATCATCAAATCTGATGCACCCCCACACACACATGCAAAGAATATAACACCTGACCAACAGGTTGTTCTTCCAGTTAGTGGAAGAAGACATACTATTTAAATATAGAGAGAAATGACCATGAAATTGGGGCCTACACTTCTTTCATACTTGTCATAACAATAAACATCATCATGGCATTTATGGCCTCCATATCAACATCATCATTGTTTTGTTTGAGGTAGACATGGAAGAACGAGTTTGAGTATGGCATGGATATGTTTGATGGTAAATCATGTGATGTGGATTATGGATGCTCCTTTGCATTTATTCACACCATGGTTGACCTATGTTGACTTACTAGGGACTAGCATTATCACAACCAATCAACTAGCCATGACCCACTAAACAATTGACTAACCACCATGGTTGACCTGTGTTCGACCATGGTTGATATGGTCCAATCCAATGGTTCATAGGGGATAATAGGTTCCAATGATGACCATGGTTGACCCATGTTGACTTATCTGGGAATTGCACCCACCACAACTAACCAATTAGCCATAACCAACCAAACAACCCACTAATCACCATGGTTGACCCATGTTCAACCACGGTTGATGTTATCAAGCTTATTGGTCCAAAGGGGATAATGGGTCCAATAATGACCATGGTTGACCCATGCTGACTTAATGGGGGCTAACACTTGCAATGGCTAGCCAATTAGCCATGATCCACCAAACAACCCACTAACCACCATCTTTGACCCTTGTTTGACCATGGTTGATGTTGTTGAGCTTGATGGTCCAAAGTGGATAATGGGTTCTAGTGATGACCATGGTTGACTCATATTGACTTATTGGAAACTAGAAACTACCACCACTAGCCAATTAGCCACACCACTAAAAACTCCACTAACCACCATGGTTTGGGCACAATTGACTAACATTATACCATGGTTTCCATTGTCAATCTCAGTGGTCCAAAGGGGATAATTAGTGCTAGTAATGACTATAGTTTACCCATGTTGACTTCTTGGGGACTAGTACTTTCCACAACCAACTAATTAACCATAACCCACTAATCGCCTGGTTGACTCATATTCAACCATGCTTAATCATGGTCATTAGTGGTCGATCATCACCAAAACAAAGTGCTCCAAGGTTATTATTGTCTATATAATATACATGGTCAACAATGAGGATCATTAGCCATTACAAGGTACTGTCATCTACTCATTTTGTACATTAGTCAGCATAAGCCAACTAAGTCCACCATGGTCAAGTCTAATCAATATGGTCCCACCTTTGTCCACTTTCGTATCCACGTGACAATTCAATGAAAATTTACAATTGGGCATTCAATTATTTGTAATTTTCAACACTTTTGTTGTCCACTCATGTTTATTTAACCTAAAAAAATCCATATTTACCTCAATATATGCATAATTAATAATTCATTAATCAAATTTTTGCTACCAATATTATCAATTAAACATTTTGCCATTAATTAAACACATTAAAGAAATTTTTCTTGGTTGAAATTAGTGCAAAGACGAGAATAAAAGCATTCCACATGTACAATATTGTGTCGAATGTAAGATAGGAGAATGTAAGTAAACAATCAAGTTTAAATTAGAATTAATGAATATGGATTACAACTTATAACCATATTAATTAAATGAATATTACATGTAGAATACTAATCAATTATTTTAAAGTTTTATTGTTAAAACTCTCATAAGTTAAATATGATTTATAAATCCTATAAGTCTATAAGTGTTTATTTACATTATTATTATTATCTGCGTCTATGTCATCCAATGCATCCTTGTCAATGTTCAGATTTTCTTACAAGTCCTTAATGTTATTCTTGCTACACCATCCTATTAAAGTTGATATTCTAATAATCTTTGTCTTCATCTTCATTATCAAGAAATTTTATTTCGAAGTCAACTATATTATTACCGGATATATTTTCATCAAATTTTATATCATCAACATTGTCACCAATTTGATCATCTAACTTTGAATATCGTTGATTGTTTTCATGATTGTGATTCTATGGATCTTGTAAAATATCCACATTGCCATGATGAATGGTATCTTATAATTGATCATGATGTTAAGACCCACCTCTAGCCCTACAACTAAATATTTCTAAGGGGATATCCTCATCATTATCAACTTTTATGCTTGAACTTCACCATCATGAATAGTCATTCTGTAAATAA
Organism: Picea engelmannii; assembly: GCA_009831015.1. NCBI lineage: Eukaryota > Viridiplantae > Streptophyta > Pinopsida > Pinales > Pinaceae > Picea > Picea engelmannii. Next base: position 803,651 of record ML782992.1, read on the forward strand.
TATTATTATCAAATCCATCATTGTCTTCAACATCATCATTGATGTCCATTTCCTCTATGTTCCCTAATCCCTCATCTATATTTCGCTAATCATCATTGTCGTACTCCATATTTATTTATAGATCATCAAATGCATGCCCCAATCTTGAATCATAATGTATGACAAATATCCATTTGGGATCCATAATATCTTCATGGAAAAATACCAACACATGAGCATACATAAATTTAACCAATGTTATAAAATTGTTAGCAATAATTAGACAAATCTATTTCTATAATAACTTCAATTAACATCTTATAGAAGACCATTGTTACTTATATTATTTTTTGTTTGAGTGAAAGAAATACCTACTCACAATGAATCACTAGAACATTAGGCTACTTATATCATAGTAGGTACTTGGAGGAATATATGGAAAACAATGTGTTATGGGTATCTATAACACCCAGTTAATTACTTTTAATTATTATGATTAATTTAGTATAATTTAAGTCAATTAATAATTGAGTTGATGGAATTTTTTTTATTATCTTTTAAATTTATTAATGCAACAATCAAAAGAATTATTATTTATAAGGGAGGGTAAAAAATTAATGAGAAAGATAAGATAGATGAAAAAGTGGAAAATTTATGAGGGGGTAGGGAGTAGTTGGATGGAGGGGGGATTCAAGAGGAGAGGAGGAGGATTGGAGAAGCAGAAATGGAGGAAAATCTTGGAGGAGTTTTGGGGCTAGTGGACTGGTTGCTAGGATTTTGGGCTCGGAGGATAGGAAATCTAATTTCTTGGAGCTAGGGAGCCAGAGAGGGAGAAAACAATTTCAGGTAGTGTCCATTCCATTTAACAGGGACCATAGACTAAACCAAGCAGAGACTAAACCAACCAGAATTTACAGTTATTTTTCTAGTGGATTTTATTTAGTTGATTTATTATAAACTTTTGTAAACTAATCGTTCATATTGTTGTTAGTAGGTTAATTCTTTAAGGATAAATTGCTAGAAATGATTACCAGTTTAGAAATATGAATATTCTTTGGATAGGATAAGTTATGAGGCCTTGAAGGCATGGACCTCACATATGGTATCAGAGCTCGATTTCAAAACTGAAACGGAGGGCTTAACCACTCACATAATTGAAGGTTATGCAAATTGTTCCCTAAAACAACTCATAACCTACAACCCTTATTAAAACCCTTTACATCAACCCAGAAAACCCTAAAATTTCCATTAAAAAAACCCAAGAAATAACCTTGAAACAACCCAAAAAGCCTTGAAATTTCCATTGGCAAACCCTTGAATAACCCTAAAAACCCTAATAAGAATTATGAAATAGTTGAAAATGTAGTAGGAAAGAGTCTTGGAGGTTTGTTCCATCTTCTCATCTCTGGTTTCAGCCATCAAACCACCTACCCAACCACATATTTACTTGTAAGAACCTTCACCTACAAAGGACAAAGAAAAACATCATAGAAAAAGGATTACATGAGATCAAAATTTCTAAATATGAGAAACATGAAAATAAACTTGATTTTAGAAAAAATGTGTTAAGTCAAGGAAAGAAATTATTAAAAAAAAAAAAATTATAACACATTTATATAATATATAAATTATATATTACCTTATATATACATATCATATGTAATAAATATACTATTATATAAATGTCTCATTTGAATAAAAAAAAAATGTATTATATAAATTATATATATAATATATATCATATACAATCTATATATTATATAAATATCTTATTTCATTAGAATAAAAAAAATTGTAACAACAACCTTTGTAAATTAAAGCAAAGATTATGAACTTTTGTGAGCAAGGTGCAGCCATTAAAATAATTTAAAAATTAAAAGTTGTAAAATGTAATTTTTTTTATTTAAATATATACAGTGTAAACCCTTGAAATCGGTTGGTCATGATGGCCATGAGCCCACCAAAAGCAAACCCCAAAATTCAAGAGGGAGCATTAAAAAAAAAAAAACCTGAAAATTCAAGAGATAACTCTCAACAATATTGTCATGGATCACAATTTGTTATTGATGGGATTCAAACCTTGTTCTTTCAGAACAATACATGAAACTGTAAGGAAAAGGGAGACGTCGGCCTAGCAGCCATGGTCGTGCCCTCAAGGTTGTTCCCTTGTGAACCTGCAAAAAAAAACTCAAACGCAATCCCTGCAGAGGAAGAAAAGGGAGTTGGTTGAAATGAATGAAAATGTTGGAGCCTCAGGGTTTTATGAGATTATTATTTAATTAACAAAACGGGAGGGGAGCTTTTTCAACCTTCCACTTGTTATTTTTATAATTTATAATTAGCATACAGCCTAAACAGCTAATGAAAATGGCGAAGTAATAAAAGTATAATAAAAAGTCTATAAATAAAATTTACTTAATTTAAAGTTTTTTAAAGTTATAATGACAATTGTAATATACTTATTTGTCTTTTACTTACTTATTTTGTGTAGGAATTTGATAAAATGTAAGTTACTAATTATTTAAAATTATATTGAATTTTAGTAAAAAATTAGGTATTAATTGTAAGAGTAATTTAAAGATTAATTTCAAGAAAAATAACTACATTTCATAAATTAATTTAAATTTTTTATTTTCATTAAAAAAATATTATGAAAAAAACACATAACTTAATTTTTTAGATTATAAATTATTTTCTAAATTTAATAAAAAAAAATCATTTTATCTTATAAATCATTAAAATAAATCTATTTATCTATTCGTCCTTCTATATGAAAGAGAACATGTTATCTATTCGTCCTCTTATATGAAACAAAATATGTTGTGTGAATAATTCCTTCTATATTAAATGTGATATTTTGGGATAAAAATTCCACCGCCTCTTTTTACTCATGAAAATATATTACAAACAAATATTTAAGAAGAAAGAATTCTCAAAATTTAAAGAATCATATAATTTTATAACAAATTTCTTTAAAATTATTAAAATGTAAAAAAATAAAAAATTTATAACAAACTTTTTTTAAAATCGTTAGAATGTAATAATATAAAGAATTTATAACGAGCTTTTTTAAGTTGTCAAAATAATGTGTTCCATATAAAATTTTAAATCTTGAAATTTGAAATCTTAGGACGAAGATGCATCTCTAATACATTGTCTAAGTGTTAATAAAGTCAAGTAAAATTCTTTGATTTTTTAATTAGAATTGAGTTTAAATTGTTAAGAGAGTCCAACTAAATTTTTAATTTCCTAGTAAAATTGAGTTTTTAACCTTTTGGATAGATTGAAAGGTCTTAGAAGTCTTTAAATTGTATTTTTAAATTGATAAATATAATTTTGACAATAAAAGGTCTTAGAAGTCTTTAAATTGTATTTTTAAATTGATAAATATAATTTTGACAATAAAAAATTGTAATTTGTAAACTTCAATTTTAAAAAAAAACAAAAAACATATAATAAGAAATGATAAAAAAACCATTTTAATTAACATTTAATTCATTTTTTTATTTAAAAACAAAATAAAAATTTTAAATTGTATCTTTGAATCTATAAATATCATTTTAACATTAATAAATTGTAACTTCTAAATTCTAAATTCAAACCAAGAAAAATCATCAACACCTCCTACCCAATTATCCTGAAACCAAAAAAATAAGCATAAAATACATAATCTCTTGATAGCTACTTTCAGGACAAGACGGAGAAATATGGACTACTTTGCATCGTCCTTTTCATGTAAATAAAAAATTTGTTGTGCTATCAAGATGTACTACTATCAAGGGTGGTTTATGGAGTATTAACAAAGAATCCGTCGTTTTTTTTATTGGTTCTGGTTCTGTTTCTCCCTCTAATTAAAAAAATGCTAGCATCTTTATAACACTGTTCAATTATGGCTTGATAAGCTTCATCTAGTTTAAATAATGGATATGATTAGTGGATCGGCCAATTTCTGTATATAACCTCCTTTTACATCTGCGTTTTTATCCAACCCCCAATTTGTGTATATAATCTCCTTTTGCATCTGCGTTTTTATCCAGCCCCCAATTTCTGTATATAATCTCCTTTTGCATTTGTGTTTTTATCCAGCCCCTTCTCTTTGAACGGTTGCGGATTCTCTTTTGTGATCGGCTCTAGTTAATGGTGTTTTTGTGCAAATATTGGTCGACTTTTTACTGGTTTGGCCTTTTTCTGGTCTAGTGACGATAATGATGGCATCTCTTAATGCAGCCATTATCAAATTTTACTCGTTCTTCCCCTCTGTAATGCCTATTTTGTTTTCTATTTTCAGCTTGTACGCAGGAAGAAGTGAACAAGATTGTGGACTCTTCCAGGGTTGCTCAAAAGGAATGGGCAAAGACTCCCCTCTGGAAGTGAGTAGAGATTCTGCACCGTGTGGCTGCATTACTGAAAGAACACAAGAATCCCATAGCAGAATGTCTTTTCAAAGCAATTGCCAAACCTGCAAAGGATGTTGTTACAGAGGTATCCATTTCAATCTTATGATTCTTCATTCGTGGTTTACTGGCTCATTTCTTTGTTATTTTAAAGTTCGGTATTGTGTGTGGAGCTGGTTTGAGATTTACATAATTTTGGCAATGTTTGTTTTTGCAGGTTGTAAGATCCGGAGATCTCATTTCTTATTGTGCTGAGGAGGGAGTGAGGATTTTCTGTGAAGGAAAATTTCTTGTCTCGGATAGCTTCCCTGGCAATGATAGAAACAAATTTGTCCTCAAAGGTATTTACATTTTCTCTCAGTTTCTGGGCCAACTCCACAGCTTATTACGTTAACTTAAAAAGTTCAATAATAGTGGCAATTTTGCTGAAACATACTTGAAACATAACAATTATGGGAAACACCCTGAAAGCACTAGGTATTTTTATATATTTTATGTATGTCATTAACAAGTTATTATCAGATCGGTTATAACATCATATATGTTTATCTTTACCTTGCAGATTCCTCTAGGCGTCATTCTAGTTATTCCTCCATTCAACTATCCTGTGAATCTCATTGTGTCTAAGATTGGCCCTGCCCTTGTTGTTGGAAATTCGATTGTGTTGAAGCCGCCAACACAAGTAATCTTCTTTGCTTATAATGAATTTTTGTGGGGAAAGTGAAATTTTCATATTAACAACATATATAGAAATTACAAAAAGAGATATTTGACTTCTCTTTCTTCATATGATTTGATAGCAGACATAGATTTGTTATCCTCTATTTAGATTTTGCATAAACAAGGCAAAATGAAAGTTTTTCCCCTTAACCAGGCATTGGTAGTTTAGCCATACAAAGACATATTGGTAGTTTAGCCATACCTCTGACCGAACAAGTGGCGCTTCCATCAGGATACCTTACGGAATAAATAAATTATTGTCCTCTGACCGAACAAGCAGCGCTTCCATCAAAATACAATACGGATGGAAATTGATTATTCAGACCCTGGACAACTTACGTAGTTTCTTCATGAATGGTCATGAATGGTCACTGTTTCATGTCCCCACTAGTCATATGGAAAAATTGAGCAGCCTGTAACATCTGTAGCAGAGTTCAACTTGGACAGATTGTGTGCAACATCGCTACCACGATAAAGTTGGTTGTCTCAATTTCTTTACTCCTTTTGAATTTTGTCAATGGTAAACGGAAACATACTCCAATATATGGAGTACAAAGCGACTGCCCAAATTTAGGGCAGATCCACTTTCTTAAATCAAACTAGCCCATAGCCATTTTAGGTTAATGTTCGATCAGATAGATCCCCCAAAAAAATTGCTTTTTATATTGGTATTACAACTAGTAGTGAACTATCACCTCAAATTTATGGTAGTCAGGGCACTGGCATATCTCATTCAAACGTTACTTTATGAATAGAAGTGAAATTACTATATATCCCCCCAAAAAATTATTTTTATATTGGTATTACAGCTAGTAGTGAACTATCACCTCAAATTTATGGCAGACAGGGCACTAACATATCTCATTCAAACGTTAGTTTATGAATAGAAGTGAAATCACTATATATGTATGTACAGTTGAATTTTAAAATTTTCGTATACAAGTGGGACTGCATATGGAAAAACCGCTCTAAAAAAGCTGTAATATGTAATACAACCTTCTTTAAAGTTGGTCACATGGGAAGACACTCAGAATCTATTCCATTAAACTAATTGTTTTAAGGGTTGTCTGGTAGACAACCTTTTATCACTGCAGAAGCAGATATAACGGGCAAGTCTTCAAGTTGGTATGTTGGCAACAATGATTTTTTCTTATTAGTCTCTAAGACTATAGCAATGAGTTTTTCTTATTAGTCCCTAAGACCATAGCAATGAGTTTATTGTTGACTTTAAATTTATGTGCTATATTCAATGTGTTAACATAGGAAATCAATATATGTATTTTTTTAAATAATAAAAAAGTATATTTTTCTAAAATTTAATTGGCTAATATCTGTGATGTGTTATTGCAGGATTCACGCCATTCAATGTATAAAATTTATTACACTATTAATGAATTTTCCAGTTTGACCCGAAAAGGATGTTGGGTGCTCGATACGAATTTTTACAGTGTCTTCTCTAAGAAACGGATGGACAGCTCGGTCCTGCTCTGTGCATTGTTTTCATTGTTGTTGAACTGTATTGTATTCTCTCTGCGAGCCTCCTATAATTTTTTTCCTTTGTTTTTTCAGCGCATATGCCGCATGCCAAGGATAGTGACCGTCAATTCAACTTCTCATTAAAATATTCGTCGTGTATCAGTGTTTTTTTAATGCCACTGTACTCAGAGGTCCTTCAGAGTTACGTTGCCGAGAGGCAAGCCGTGTCAAGTGCCCATTAGTCTTCTTGATTGGAAGCCCTATCACATGGCAGTCGAGCCACGCTGGCAGATAAAACCAATGGTTGAGTTCTACATGTCAATATGCCCCAGTCTGTGAAAAGAAAAAAAATTGTGCACAGGGTTAATTGTAATTGTCTGTTTCGATTGTTGTTTGATTGGCCAGGAGACTACATTGACAATAACCAGGCCAGTTTGTGCCATTACAAAATTCGTTGGCATATTCTTACATCCAGGTTACATCCTTGCTCACTTTTCTCTATCTTATGTCTAGATTCGGATTATTGGCATTATAAAATGGAAGTCTAAATTCCTTTTATATATATACACACACATTCCGCTTATCAAACTTTCATTGTATTGCCAGTACCCAGAGTAGTGGGTATTAAGATTTAATTTTTTTGTAGACAGAGTAGCGAGATGGTATTAACTATTTATGGCAGGGACTGCATTGACATGCAACCCTTGTTTAAAATAAATTAGAATTGTCAAAGCTCTATCTAAAGAGGTCAAAGAAAAGTTGTTTGATGTATTTCTTATGTAAAATGTAATATATTTTATCATTTATTTCATATTTTTACATAGCTTAATATATAATAAAAATTAAGTTGCATCTTATTTATTTAAAAAAAAAAAATTGATTTTGATATTTTAATATATATATTTTATTTTTATTTAATATCTTAAAAAAAGAGTCCATGAGATGTTATTTATTTATTTATTTAATCTATATTGATAATGATGATGATGATTAACGTCCACTAAGACTGAATTGGTTTATCGGATCTTAAGAGGGTAAGTGATTACTTGTGATTCTTTAGAATTTTGTTTTTATGCTCGAAAAGCATTAAGAGAAGCTTTCCAAGATCAACATACTTTTGTTGAGTTAAGAGGTTAGGAAGGTTGGTACTGTGATAAATATTTTGAAAATGAGATCTAATATGGGTATAGGTTGGACAATGTAAGGGAAAGTGTTTTTCATCTTCAACCTTCTTAGTGTCACAAAGGTGACACACTATTTCATCCCATGGCGTTTTAGGAATTGACCAACGCCCAGTTTCACTATGGAGCTCGTGAGAATTTGTTCTTATCTTAGCAATGCTTATTTTTTTCTTTACACTTGGCAAAACAGATAGATAATTTCGATCTTCTAGATTAGGGTTGATTACATCTTTATAATACCTTAATTTTCCTTTTTACTCTAACTCTTTATCACACCACATTTTTTACTTAAATTTTGATTTGATGTTTTTTTTAATAGTATCTTTATTCTGCAAAATTGTTTCTTCCATAATTCCCCAATAGTTTAGCCAAGATTGGGTGTCTTTATGCCATCTTCGCTTGAGTCGATGGTGGTTATGACTTGATTTTGAAGCAATTTTAGGTAGCCTCTTGTCTTCCATGTTGTTTAACTTGTTCTTGTACATTAGTTATCTAGTCATAGGCATGCTCTCAATGGGGGAGAGGCTTGTTTCTAAGAGGAGGATGGGATAGGGTGTATTTCTTTTAATTTTGAGATTATAGGTTATAAAATTCTTTTGTATTTGCTCTATCTTTCTCCAGGATTCACGAGAGATACTACAGTCCCGGACTTCACATCCATAAAGAATAACATGTGTAACAAGAGTCTCAAAGAGGAGTTTCTTCTTATCCCAACTCCAAAGATCAACTGATTTACTATTGTTTTCAAGCCCATAATAAGATTTCTATCCCTCAATAATCATTTTCTCAATGCTATAATTCCAATTGAGCTTGTGGTGAATATCAATTCCAAGATATTTGTATGAAGTCACTTCCTCCAAGTTGTTGTTGTCATATGCAAAGGTATCATAAGGGATCTTATTGGATTTAATAATCATGACCTTA
>ML782992.1:818902-840862 GCA_009831015.1 Picea engelmannii
CTAGACAGATAATATCAATATCACTTGGGATCCAACTTATCATAGGACCTTTGCACCATGGAAAGCCACGACAATTCCAAAAAAGGATCTCGAGTCCCAAATTGTTATTTATTATTATCCTTGTAGTCTCTATCTCGAACAATAGCTTTTCGATTTCTAATTATTGCTCATTTTCCTTCTTTCCTGACTTCTTTTACCTTTTGAACTTCCTTTCTTAATTCGCCTTGGTCTTCAGGAATGAGGTCTTCATTTATAAATATTCCTGACCCTTTTAAGCTCATAGATTTACTAAGTATGTTATATTTATGGTCATTACAACTTACTTTGACACAAATCAACCTATCTTGTGATCAATTATTTTTCCTAGCCTCTTTGCTTCTATGAGGTAAGTCGTATCAATTTGTGATTTATTTTTTAATTCTTCTTTTACTATTGCTAGCGTATCCTCCTCTTGTTGTTATTTTATACCAAAAATTATAAGGTTCAAGGCTCTTTTGTTACGCTCATGGTCTAATTCGATTAGCTTATTCATTTCCTCTTTGATGGGTTTGATATCCAATTTGTTTTCCATATTACTGAGGGTCAAATTGTGGGTTAGTTTTTCTTCTAGCTCTTTAATCCTATCTCTCAAGTTGTGATTTTCTTCAACCCCTCCCTCTTGGGTTGATTGTTTATGTTTTTCCATTTCTTGAATTGTATCCTTCATTGTCTGCAATTCACTCTTGAACCTTAAGAATCTATCCTCTATTTGAGTTTCAATGGTATCTTTAATTTTTTTATCAATCATTGCCTGTAGCTCTATTTGGAGTTTTACGTCTCTTTCTTCACTCCCTTTTTCTAATGTTTCTAACTCTATTTGAATTTTTCCATCTCTCTCTTCTCTTCTTTTTTAAATTGATTCCATATAATCGTAAAGGATCTCTAGGGTGATTTTTGGGGTTCTCCCCTTGTTAGGATGAGTTTTTGGAATACGTGGTGGAGTGCTCATATTGAAAAGAAGAGAAAAAAGATGTAACAATTATTATTATGGATTGACTTTATCTCTCAAATCAACTTTTACTTATGAAACTTAAAATAAAATAAATAAATAAAATATATTTAAATCTCTTTATGTAAAATTAAAATTGGATCAAAGTAAAAAGTGACTCACCTCATTTCAGATATTCAAATGCTCAACCCGTTGAAGAAGCCAAAAATAATTTATGAAAATGGCACAGAAGTCCAGAGAAACTACAAGATTATTCTGAATAAAAAAAGGTAAAAACCAAAGAGAAGTATTATTCCAGTTCAAACCCCTAGATATATAATCTTAGAAATAAAATATCTTCTTAAAAAAAAAAGACAGAAAAGTATTATTCCCATTCAAAACCGCACAGATATAATTTGAAAACCGTAGAGAAGTAGTATTCTCAACCAAGGAGAAATGTTATTTCCGTTCAACAGCAGAGAAATATTATTTCAGTTTATTTAAAAACGGTAGAGAAGAACGGAGAAATATTATTCCCGTTCAAAACCCCAGAGAAGTACGTAGAAACTACAGAGATTATTATGGGTAAAAAAGGTAAAAACCAAAGAAAAGTATTATTCTTAGAAATAATCTTAGAAATAAAATATCAACAACAACAAAAAACAGAAAAGTATTATTCCGTTCAAAACCCAGCAGAAATATAATTTCAAAACAGCATAAAAGTAGTACTCTTGTTCAAAACCGACCGTCAAAACAACAGAGAAGTAGTACTCCTGTTCAAAACCGCGGAGAAATATTATTTTCATTCAACAACTGAGAAAATAAAACATTGTAGTCTACTAATTTTATATATTTAATAGATATTTATAATTTTAGAAAATAAAACATTATAACTTAAAAATCAAATTGTTCCAAAAAGAAATTTCTATAATTTATTAAAAAACTATATATATTATAAATCACAACACATATATCTAGAAAGAGAAAATCCAACTTGATATTTTATTCTAACAATGTGAAAAGACATGTAATTTGAATAATAAAATTAATCAATAATAAAATATAATATAATAATCATATAACTATAATTGCAACATTAATAAAAAAATATCATTTTAAATAGGTTATATAAACATAGTGATATCAAATAATGAATATTGATGAATGCGTAATTGCAACATTAATAAAAAAATATCATTTTAAATAGGTTATATAAACATAGTGATATCAAATAATGAATATTGATGAATGCGTAAGTATAAAAGTAAGTTTTATATATATGGACTATATATTATGAAACACAAACTCAACTTGATACTTAATTCTAAGTATATGAAGACATGGTTAGAATAATGAATAATGAAATTAATAAATAATATAATTATAATTGCAATACTAATAAAAAAAAATAGCATTTTGAATAAGTTATATAAATATAATGATATCAAATAATGATGAATGTATAAGTATAAAAGTAATATATATATATATATATATATTTTGATGAATGTATAAGTATAAAAGTAAGTTTTATTTTTTATTATTATTTTTTTTTATAATAAATGTTTATTTATACATCTTTTTCATTACCACTTAATGTATTTATTAAATATACTCATTCATAGTAAATAAATGAAGTGGTAGTGACAATATGTATAAATAAAGATTTATTATAAAAGAAAATAATAATAATAAATAAAAGTAATAGAGAAAATGTTGTTGAAAGATAAAAATATAATGAAGAATATTGTAGGTTAAAGATTCTATGAAATGATCATCATACTTATATTTTAATAGATTATATAAACATAATGATATCAAATAATAAATAATGATATATATATATATATATATATATAACACAAATTCAACTTGATACTACATGGTTAGAATAATGAATAATGAAATTAATAAATAATATAATTATAATTGTAATAGTAATAAAAAAGTGGCATTTTGAATAAGTTATATATATATATATATATAACACAAATTCAACTTGATACTACATGGTTAGAATAATGAATAATGAAATTAATAAATAATATAATTATAATTGCAATAGTAATAAAAAAGTGGCATTTTGAATAAGTTATATAAATATAATGATATCAAATGAATATATATATATATATATATATATATATATTTTGATGAATGTAATGAATGTATAAGTATAAAAGTAAGTTTTATTTTTTATTATTATTTTCTTTTATAATAAATGTTTATTTATACATCTTCTCCACTACCACTTAATTTATTTACTAAATATACTTATTCATATATATATATAGTAAATAAATAAAGTGGTAAGATGTATAAATAAAGATTTATTATAAAAGAAAATAATAATAATAAATAAAAGTAATAGAGGAAATGTTGTTGAAAGGTAGAAATATTATGAAGAATGTTGTAGGTTAAAGATTCTATGAAATGAAGATTTTTTAAGGGGATATTTGCTTTAAATTTTGCTAGAAATTATTGGATTCATAGTTTTTGAGCATGTTGAATTCATTCCTGAAATGAATTTTGAACCACAAAAAATAGTGATTAGTGTAAATTTATATCATCATATAAAATATTATAATATTACATGGAAGTGAAAATATAATGAACATATTATGGACAATAAACTAAAGTGATGAGATAAAGTTTTGAAAACTTAAATAAGTTATGGACTATATAATATTGATAAAAAATTAATAATAAAATAAATAAATACTAAAACAAAGTAAATAAGTCAATAACAACAAAGTAATAATATAGATAGTGATAAGTTACAAATTGTGCATGAATTAGTTATGTACTATATACTTTTGATAAAAGATTAATAATAGAATAAATAAATACTAAAACAAAGTAAACAAGACTACCTGCAGAATATAATAATGAAAGTATTGTTTAAGAAGATAAGGAGAGAAGAAAATATGATAGAAAAGAGCTCTGCAACTAGGCGACAAACCCTAGCGCACTGAAATTCCAACAACTCGTGTTCGCCTGATGCGCGCTCTGACGCCAGAGCACTGACCGCCCAATACATCGAACTGCAGACCAGAACTCAGCACGGTCCCTGTTAGCCTTACAATGAGCTCGGGGGAGGGGGGGAAACCCCCCTCGTACAGCGACATAGCCGCCAACGACAAAGCCGAGTCCCGTGCTAAAAGGTCGGCTTTCGAACCACCGGTGCATATGAGGGAGCAGTTGTTTACCCAGGAACAAACTTTCAGTAAAGAAATGGAGCTGGAACCCAGTACATCTCACGCGCAAGCTTCCAAAAACTGGTTGTCAGGTAAGTGTATCCCTCAACTGGATAAACCACCTCTGTACCAAATAAAATCGACTAGGGTGGGGGAACACACCCAGTTTATGATGGAACATGCATTGATAGGTAAGTTCTTGGGCCTCTGGCCGACTGAGAGAGATCTCACCCGCTGGATTAAAGACTGGTGGAACCCTAAAGGAGATTATGAGGTCCAGCTCAGCTCCAAGGGTTTTTTCACAATCATACTATACAATCTTGAAGACAAAGACAGAATATTTGACAACGGACCATACTTCTACAACTCAGCGAGCCTTTTTCTAAGATTCTGGACTGATAGATTCAATCCAGAACAAGAAGACTTCACAAGAGCCCCGGTCTAGATCAGGCTATACTCCCTACCTCAGGAATTTTGGCTAGAAGAAATACTTATGGGCATAGGGAACACGATGGGTCAATGCGTCAAGGCTTCAGAGGCCACAAAGATAAGAAAGTATACATCATATGCCCGTATCTGCATCTACATGGACATGTCAAAGGCCTTGCCAGGATCCATCACTCTAGAATACCAAGATGAGGTCTGGAACCAAACAATTGACTATGAGCATATACCCTTTCGATGCCGGAAGTGCCACGAGCACGGTCACTTGTTCAGAGACTGCCCCTTGAATGCCCCAGCCCCTAATCCCTCTGAGGCCAAGCAAAAGGACGGTTTTACCAACGTCACAGGCAGGAGAAAGAACCCTTCAAGAAAACAGAACCAGAATTCGGCCCCAAAGGTCCCCTCCAAGAACTCTTTTGACGCCCTGAACCAACTTTCGAAAGAGACAGATTCACAGAACCCCCTCCAAGCTTCAGGGCAAGGAAAAGGCAAAGGCCCTGAAGTGCCACATCCAACACATCCAAAGGAAACAACTCAGTCAACGCAATCCGGCAGGGAAGAAGATACTAATATGCTCATGGATGAAATGGATCTGGCAGAAATTGACCTAGAACAACTGGAAGAAGCACTCAATCAAAAGGATCTACAGCACATTCCAGTGGAACAGCTCAGGAAAGTGCATAAGGTGTTTACCAACTCAACCACGGGATCCATAGCCAGGCTGGGCATCTCGGCAGATCCGACCATCGAGCCAAAAAAAACTACCAAGGAAAACAAAAGGCGTGGCCGCAAACCAGCCCAGCAACTCATCAAGGAAGCAGGGCACTTAATGATCAACTCTGGGCAAATACAGAGGCTTTCGGAGGGATACCTCCACCCCCCCCCACCATCCTCATGATGAAGATAATATCTTGGAATATCAGGGGACTTAATGGAAGATCTAAGCAACGGATCCTCCGAGATTGCATTAAAACAGAGAATCCAAATATCCTATTATTGCAGGAAACCAAATGTGCAGGAAGGGAGGCGGAGAATATTTTTCGAAATAGCTGGAAGAATGGGGAATTCCTCTTCCAGGACTCAGTGGGGGCAGCAAGAGGACTTGCTATCCTTTGGAACCCGCAGGTGGTCACTCTACTTCATCCCTTCTCCACCAGAAACACCTTAACGGCTCTCTACAAAGATGTGGCCTCCTCCAAGGATGGCGCTATCACAAACGTTTATGGTCCGCAGTCTATGCAAGACAAGGAAAGATTTATACGATCTCTTCAATATGTTCAAACCCTAATACACACTCCGCATTGGATAATCGGAGGTGACTTCAATATGATCCTAACGTTGGAAGAAAAAATAGGCGGCTCAAAGAGGTTGGATCAGGACAGCGGTATGTTCAAAACCCTAATAGAACAACTGAACATGGTTGACACGGAAACCCGGAACGGAATCTTTACCTGGTCCAATAAAAGAATAGGGCACCAGCACGTGGCCTGCAGACTGGACCGTTTTATAGTGACCGAGGCTCTCCTTGAAAGTGACCAGGCTTTGGAAGCAAATATTGTCCCAAAAGCAGGGTCGGACCACTGGCCCATCGACTTCTGCATGGACCCGGGTTTCCCACCTAGGCCCAAACCTTTCCGTTTTGAAAAGTTTTGGCTCTCTCCCCCAAACTTTCAACAGTTAACTCACACCTGGTGGGCCCAAGCAGAAATTGAGCATGGCACTCATATGTACAAACTCCAGCAGCGCCTCAAGAACTTCAAACTGTACCTAAAACAATGGAACAAATCCACATTTGGAGACATTCTCCTTAGAAAGCGGGAAATCGAAGGACAACTAGAAGAACTCCAGCGAACTTTCATAACAGGGAATCGAACGCAGGACCTGGCGCAGGAAGAGGAACAGTTGATAATGAACTTAGAGACCTGTAGAGAACAAGAAGAGATCTTGTGGAGGCAAAAATCCAGAGTCCAATGGCTTAAGGAGGGGGAGCGCAACAAAAAATTCTTCCACAGGGCAATGACGCACCGCCGATATATTAATCGCATCTCCCAGTTGGAGGATGAGCAAGGTGTCCCAATAAGAGAGCATGACAAAATAGCGGAGGCACTTAATTCCTTCTATCAAGATCTCCTAATAGAGACCAACACAAACAGAGAGGAGGCCATCCAAGAAGTCACCCGACACATACCACGATTGATCAACTCGGAGCAGAACAGTGCTTTGATGAGGCCTATCACTCAGTCTGAAGTGGACTCAGTTGTAAAGGACATGCCCCCAGGGAAAGCACCTGGACCTGATGGCTTTACCACGAACTTCTTCCACCACTGTTGGGACATGGTCAAGGAAGATGTATGGCTGGCAGTTGAAGAGTCCATAAATTATGGACAAGTTCTCTCTGCCTTAAACGAAACCTTCATCACTCTCATCCCCAAGGAGGAACGGGCCACCCACCCGAAGCAGTTCCGTGCAATCTCCTTGTGCAATGTCATTTACAAGATAATCACGAAAACCATTGCCAATCGCCTCAAACCGCTCCTACCGCTTATCATTTCGAAGGAGCAATCTGGCTATGTGGAAGGGAGACAAATCATGGACAGTGTCATATTGGCCAATGAGGTGATCCACTCCTTAAAGACAAGCAAAATACCAGGTATGCTCATTAAACTTGACCTTTCAAAAGCTTTTGACAGGTTAAGTTGGCAATACTTGCGGTCGGCTCTGGATTCTTTCGGCTTCGCGAATGACTGGGTGGACTAGATTCTCAAGCTCACTACTTCCTCCTTTTTCTCAATTCTTGTCAACGGCACACCCTCCCGACCTTTCCGCTCTACCAGGGGAATCAGGAAAGGTGATCCTCTATCTCCTTTCCTCTTCGTAATTATGGCGGAAGGCCTAGGCCGATATCTGAAAGCAGCTGTCCTAGAAGGGACGCTCGAGGGGCTGCCACTCCACAACCTGCACCCGGCGCCCTCGCATAGCCAGTTTGTCGATGACACCCTCCTTATGAATACTCCCATGGCCAGAGAGGCAACCAAGCTCAACTCAATTCTCTCTGACTTCTCGGATGCGTCAGGTATGCTGCTCAACCTGGATAAGTCCAAACTTTATTTCTTCAACACGCCAGCCCCGGTTCAGGCCCATCTCTCAAGACTTCTTGGCATAGACAAATGCTCCCTCCCCTCCACCTACTTAGGCATACCCTTAACCGAATAATCGGCGAGATCTATCTCTTGGGACAGCCTGCTATTATCCATTGCTAACAGGCTGAATAGTTGGACCTTCCGACCTCTGAATATTGCGGCTAGATTAGTTCTGCTTAAATCAGTCCTGCAAGCTTTACCTACGTACCTCTTTAATGCTTTGGCTGCGCCCATTTCGGTTATCAAATCCATTAGGAGTCTTCAACGTAATTTTCTATGGAAGGGACACCAGGGCAATAAGAAATGGGCCCTTGTTGGATGGGATAAGGTGTGCAGACCCAAAAAATTTGGAGGACTGGGCATTCGGGACCCGGGGAAAATGAACCAGGTCATGGGAGCCAAGATGTGGTGGAGATGGCTGCAACACCCACATGAAATCTAGGCGCAGCTCTAGAAGTAGAAATATGCACCAACAACGCAACACAACCAGCTAATCAGATTCAACGAACAGAGGCAAGGATCCAATATATGGAATACCGCTTGGCATAATCGCTCCCTCATACAACAACACGCCTTCTGGGAAATAAGGAATGGTGAAAGTGCATTATTTTGGCAGGACTCGTGGAAACAACTACCTCCTCTTGATGAACTGGAAAGCCTTCACCCCCTTAAGATCAAGCTGCAGCAATACGGCCTCAAAAAGGTTAAGGATTTCTGGCTCCCAAATCACGGAAGACAGCAATGGAGACAATGGAAAACCAGCAAAACAGATCTACAGATTGCGGAGGACTTCGACCTTCTACCGTGGCAGGAATGCATGCAACTCAGGAAGATTTCTTTTAAGGATGGTATGGATATTCTACGATGGGGTCACTCCACCTCAAGAATTTTCTCGGTCAAAGAAGCTTACCACCTTCAAACGAACCCTCCGAATCAAGCCCCTGAAGGAATCTGGAGCAAATTCTGGCAAGCTTTTCTCTGGCCTAAGATTTCCCTTTTTCTCTGGCTAACAACTCAAAACCGCATCCTCACATGGGACAATCTTATTAAGAAGGGCTTCACTGGCCCTTCTAGATGCCCCCTTTGCCAACAAAGTTAGGAAACCATGGAACACCTTCTCAACAATTGTCATTACAGTCAGCAGATCTGGGATTGGGGAGCTCAAGCTATGCGTCGTTCCCAGCGGAATCGTGGCAGCATTCGGGACACTCTGGCCAATTGGGGAACATCGTCCTTTCACAACCCAATTCTCCAGCACATTTGGCAGCTGCTCCCGGGCTTCTCCCTCTGGGCAATCTGGAAGGAAAGAAATCAAAGAATTTTCAACTCCAAACCTTCCCCTTCTACCAGCACTTGGGAAAAAATAAAACGCTTTATCCATGAAACCATTATTAGTAATTCATGGCTTCACGATGACATTCAGTGCCAGCCTGAGGAGAATCTCATTCTGGAAGGATGGAACCTGCATTTGCGCATCAAGACACAGGGGAAGACCAACATAGGGCGTGATAGCAGTCCTACGGTTTGGACCCCACCCCCATCTGGCTTCCTTAATCTTAATTTTGATGGGGCCTCCAGGGGCAACTCTAGACCAGCTGGTTTCGGAGCCGTCCTCAAGAACAACATGGGCGAGATTACTCATATGGCTGCTGGCTTCTTGGGTGAAAACACGAACAACGTGGCGGAGATCACAATTCTTTTAAGAGGCCTTCAAGTTGCGGTTCAGCACCATTTCCACCAGCTGATCATTGAAGGAGACTCCCAAGTAATAATTCAACTCATAGTGAAAATCCTTCACGGTCAATCTCCAGGGCGGATTTCCCCCAGCTGGAGACTCTCGGGACTTCTGGAGGATTTTGAGGGCTCCATCCACCCCAACTTGACCCTCATCCCCGTTCATGTGAAACGAGAAGCTAACAA
This sequence comes from Picea engelmannii, assembly GCA_009831015.1. Taxonomy (NCBI): domain Eukaryota; kingdom Viridiplantae; phylum Streptophyta; class Pinopsida; order Pinales; family Pinaceae; genus Picea; species Picea engelmannii. The sequence continues at coordinate 828,571 of ML782992.1, forward strand.
GGTTGTTGATCACCTGGCAAACGCAGGAATTGATTCAAAGGAAAATCCCATCTATTGGCAGGCCAACGTCTCCGAAGAAACAGTCCTCTCTATGCAATGCAAAGACCTTGCTAGTAGAGACTTCCCAGCCCCGGATGGGGTGACACGCGGCATAGAGGAGGCGACACCTGGACTCGCACTCAGCTCTAGTTTAATGGTTGATGGACGCCACCCACACATCTGCATTAATGATGGTGGATGGCCATAGCAGAGGACATGCAACGGAGGTACTCCTCCCTCGCGCAACCATTAACCCCCCCTGCGCACATGGATTCATCGCTGATATGGATGGATGGAGGCTTCGGCAGTTTGATTATGGTTTTTCTTTTGATCCCGAGCAGCGAAGGAAGGCTCCTAGTGCGGATATGCCATGGTTATTTACCGCCTTCTCTCTGCACTCTGAGAAGATTTTCCAGGGATGGTGGCTTCTCTGTGGGTCACGACAGAGTCGGCTTGCCTGCGCTCAGCACCCGCAGCCGCTCTCGACCTGGATTTTTTCTAATTCAGCTTTGCATTTGATTGACATTTGATTGGGTACAATGGTCAGGAAGCGAGGAAAGCCTCGACGGGGTTCTGCTTGGGAAGCACACAAAGCGCAGAGGCGCCGGGAGGAGGAACTTGAACGTGCTTTGGCCTTGGCGTCTTCCATTCTCAGGAAGAAGGCTCAGGTTGAGAGGAGGGTGTTGCTCAACACCGTCGTTGAACAGGGAGCTGACTGCAGCAGGGCAGAGAAGGAGACTGAGCCCGCAAATTTGTTTCCAATTTGTGTTGTGGAGGAGGACCTGTCGATTGGGGACTTGCCGTGCGACGAGAAGCCAAGCGCCATGGAGACGTTCAGCAGGCAGGGTACCAAGTGCATCCCGACTAAGGATGACGACATCCCTGGCTGTGTGGTTGAAGAAATCCCATGGACGGGTGACCTGCAAGCTACAGGTGCCGAGAAAATGGTGAAAGCAGAGACGCTTGTGGTGCAGAGGGAGCTTGTGGTTGGCATTGGCGAAGCTGTGGAACTGAAGACTGCTCCTCCTAGTGGCTTGGGTGGCGGAACGCATGGTCCTCTCCTTAGTGACGAGCACCTGGCCTTGGTGTACGAGCTCCGTAGCCACATTTCGGACTCGGAACACAGGGCCCTCCTCATGGGCCAGCGCATGGATCTGCTCCTCGACGCATTCTCCGGGGCTCCAGCTCAGCAAAAGTGCCCCCTGTGTACGCAGACTTTTGCCATTCCGGCGGGGACTTGGCAAACTGGAGGAAGCGACACGTCACCGGGTGCCTAGGTTCTTCTGTTTTCCAGGTTTTTAGTTTTACTGTGTATTGTTCTAGGTTTATCTGGACCACTGGCATCTGTCCTGATTTCCTCCGAGCAGGACAGATGTCTCTTTTCTTAATGTATTACTGTATAACTGCTTGTTGCCTCCCACTTATGCTGGTTTCCGGTTACCGGCGGCGTTTTTGGTGACTGTAGCCATGACTCTGTTTATTTTGTCAAAGTTTTGAGATAATATAATATAGCAGGCACTACGCCTTTTTTATTTAAAAAAAAAAAAAAAAGATAGGGAGAGAAGACATGAAATGACTAGATGGCAGAAATATTTATTACAATAACATTGGGGGAAGTGAAGGCAGCAATAAGACTTCAATGTTTTTGGCCAATAAGATATCAGATAAATGAGATTTAAAATTTAAAATTAATCATTATTTTTTAAAACTTTAGATAAAGGGGTGTATATTTTATGGTCAACCATGAACTAATAGAAAGTAAAACCTAACTCAACACCATATAGGTATAATAAGTCAATAGCATACCCTACTTTCCTCTGGATTTGAACTTATGACCTCTTAGGAGGAAACACATATTCTAAACCATTAAGCCCACTCAGTGATAAGCTACAAGTTGTACATGAATGTAAATGGAAGTAAGATATAATAAATAAAGTGAGGTCAAGAAATGATATAATAAGTTGACCATTAAAATATAAAGTTAACTAACTATAAAGATGTAAAATAGATTAAATATAGTGTTATGAGTAGATAGATGGAATGGTATTAGTATAATGGATTATGCATTAGTTAAGCACTTAAGTTATTGGAGAATGTAAGTGTAATTGAAGCATTTAATGTGTAGATATAATAAAATAATATGTTAACAATATATAAAAACACTGGAAAGAAAACATACAATATATATATATATATATATATATATATATATATATATATATGCATTAAGAAACAATGGTTGCACGGCAGCTTAGTTTCTCTACTAAAGTTTGAAAATATATAATAAATAAATAAACCTATTATATAATTAACTACAAAAAATTAACTACAAAAGTAATAAGTACTCTATATTATTTTATATCAAAAATTTAAATTATATATAAATTATATATTTTTTTTATAAAATATATATTTTTATTTATTTTTATTTTTATTAATAAAATATTATTTATAACCAGATATAATATTATTTATATTATTTATGAATAGATAAATTTAGACAATATAATTGAATACAACCAATAGAAAAGTAGTTTAAATAACTTTTATAAATATAGATATATTATCTTTTATAATATTATTCTATTTTTTTAAATGAATGATAACATTTTTAATACGATCCATATGATCTAAAATAGATAGACCATTTATTTAAAAATCAAATTAGAGTGATATTGTTTTCTAATTGACTTTTTCAATTTTCAGAAATTGTTTTGAGTGACAGGCACTTGGTTTAATATATAGATTTATTATCTGTTTTATTTGTTTTTAGTTTTTCATATTTTAAAAAGATTAGATTTATGTGGTAGGTTTTGGAGGCATCATCAATCCCTATATATAAGTTGACAGACTATAATCTAATCTATTAATTGTGTAATCAATTTTATATATTGAATGACTTGAAGCCTGCAATAACACATCAAAGATATCAGCCAATTAAATTTTAGAAAAATATTTTTTATTATTATTAAAAATAATACATATATTGATTTCCTATGTTACACATTGAATATAGCACACAAATTTAAAATCAACAATAAACTAATACAGAGTCAAAATACATAGTCAAAGGACAATTCATAGCTATAGTCTCAAGCCTTTAGCAGAAACTAATAATAATGTTGATGTAAATCGTATCCAAACAAGCTTACATTCTTGTCATATAACTTTGACACTCTTATTTGGTACACGATTACTATTTTATTTAAATAAAAATTAGACATGTAAAATACCGAATTTCGAATTAAAAAGACAATTCAATTTGAGAACAAACTTACTCAGGGTGCTTTTATCTTTTACATCAACCTTGTTCATTATCTTCAAAATATTGAAGGCAATGTTATTCATTTGTCCTCAATATGAAATGCAGTCTTCCGTTCAGACAACCATTGTTGTGAGCAATGAATGTCAAACGGAAACGCTGAGACGGTTCTCTAAACCCATCTTCATTGCCATCCTATGATTCTCCAACTTCCAAAAACATATTTTGTAAAAAAATTATCGGGCCAAACTTCTTCATTGCAGGCCTGCTTTTTCCTTCAGTTTTCAAGCTCTTCATTGGGAAGAATCTCTCGACAATAATATTGTTGGCGGTTGTTCACAGTTGAAGGTAGGAAACCCAACTAACAATCAGACCTATAATAGAGATAATGCAGGGCCATACTACATTCTTGTAATATTAACATAGTATGTGTTCTGGTAAGCTGAAGCTGGGCATTATTAATACGGTCTTAGCTTTGTTAAAATCTGGTTCATGTTCCGTTAAGCATTGTTGTTTCCAGCTGGGTTATTGCAGTTGTATTTGGGTAGTTGATGTAAAGAAATGTACTTCCAAACTTGAGTCTTGCGAAAGTCTTCAATTATTTTTGATAGGCCCAAACTAACAATCTTCACCTCTCTATATTTGCTGACAACTCATATTTTATATACAACACGGCATAAAATATTAAAGAATGGGGTAGTCGTATACTGTTGCAAACATTGCACAATTTTGTGAATAATTGTCAATAGCCCACAAAAATAGAGCAAATGCCTATAGTTCTTGTATTTTCTGGCAGACTATTTCTAATCTATTAATTGTGTCATCAATTTTATACATTGAATGACGTGAAGCATGCAATAAAACATCATATCAGCGAATTAAATTTTAGAAAAATATTTTTTTTATTATTAAAAAAATACATATATTGATTTCCTATGTTATACATTGGACATAACACACAAATTTAAAGTCAACAATAAACTAATACAGAGTCAAAGAGCAATTCATTGCTATAGTCTCGGGCCTTTGGCAGGGACTAATAAGGGCTTCATGGCAGCTTAGTCCCTGCCAAGTAAATTTGGAAATGGAGTGAACCTAGATGGGATCATTGAACTAGTTAGAATATCCCAACAATTATCAATTTGCTATAATTATTATTTGTATTTATTATAAAAAAATCAAAATCATTATTAAAAGGGAAAGATATATATAAGTTGTCATATCATTTTGTTTTTCATCTTTAACTATATTTTTACTCATTTATTTTCATTTAAAAAGAAATTCAAAATTACTATTAAAAAAAATTACACATATGTCATCATACATAATTATCTTATATCATTTTGTATTAATCTAGTAGGAGTACACTTTGTATTAATGATAAGAGAAAATCATAAATGCAATAATAATGAAATAAATGGATAGTAATAATGAGAGAACACATGGCATTTTTACTTTTTTTCTTATTTTTTGTTATAAAAGGTACTAGGTACTTATAACCAAATTTATTGAAATACAATAATAATGAAATAAATGGATAGTAAAAATGAGAGAACACATGGCATTTTTACATTTTTTCTTAATTTGTTCATATAAAATGTACTAAGTACTTATAACCAAGTTTATTGATTATGTAATTAATTTTAAATATTGAAATAAGTGAAGGCAAAAATAAGACTTGAAATATATCAACCAATGAGAAATGAGAAAAACAAATATTTTTATTATATCAAAAAATATATATTTGTTTTATTAAGTTAAACATTACACTACACCGATAAATTTAAAATACAAGGCAAATTAATGTCAAATCAATAGCAAACTCATTATTATATTCCCTTGGAAGGGACTAATAAGGTGCAATACAATGATATAAAAGAGATGGTAAATAAAGGAATGAGGTAAAGCATTATAAATATGTAAGGATAAATTAACAAGAGATGGTTGGTTACATTGCACATTAGTGTAGAATAATGATCATTCTATCACATAGTTAAAGATGAGCATACACATATAAAATATGAGGTAATGTGATAGACAAGAGACAACAAGGATGAACAAACATTAAAAAGATAAGTAAATAGTTATAACAAGGAGTGTGATGAATTAAATGTTATAATGACAAGTTATATGAGACTAATTAGGTGATTATATTAACAAATAAATGATTAAAGTAATGAACACTGCTAAGTGAAATAGTAGGTAAGTATGAGATTGCATGCACAACAATTGTTTAGTGCAGAGAGGAATGTGAGTGTGTGATATTGCAATGAGGTTTAGTGAATCGATTAAGTACATATAAGATAAGGCAGTGTTGGTGTATATAGAATAAAGCAGAAGTATGTAAATAGATGATAATGAAGAGATGTGATAATCAATATATGAAAGTATATGATAACAAAGATATAGTAAAAACAAAGGAAATAAAAGAATAGCAACAAAATTAAGGATTGATGTGAATAAATATATAATGTAAGTATGAAAGTTTCAAATAAAGAGGGGAGTGATAATAATGGTAATATAGAGCTCAGAGATGTATAGGTCGAAAAAGGGAATAAGACATATGACAAATAATAAATAATGGTTATAGAAAGTGAAGTATTAGGACAAATATATAATTAGGGATTATGAAATAAAGACAACATATGGGGTTAGTAAATAAGTACATTGTTTAAGGAATAGAAGGTGTAATATCAGAAGAATCAAAATGTGATAAGATATAAATGAAGAGGGATGTAAATTATGTATAATAATAATAATGAAGGGTAATAAGAACAATATTATATGAATAAGTAAGAAACACATTAGTAATTAATATGAGGGTAGATTAGTGAGAGGCAAGTGAGTAGGAGTGGGCATGATAATTATAGTTAGAATGTAAAAAGAAAGAGAGCGAGCGAGAGAGAGAGAGAGAGAGAGAAGAATAAAGTAACAAGATATGATGTGTCAAGGAAGATGCAAAGTGCATACAATAAAGTATAGTAGATAAATGACGTATATAAATACATGATGGGTCGTTAGTGAGAGGAATGAACTTGGACGGTGTTGGTGATGCACCAAGAAAGGGCTACAAACTAGTGTTCATAAGTATCAAGTAGATATAGAGGATATAAAAGTTGACACGTGTGAAGTTCAATTGTAAGAAAATAAGACCTTAAAGTCAAGTAATTGTAGAGCATGGAATGGACCCTAGTAAAAAACTTAGTCTTGAGTTGGAGGTGCTCACTAAAACATGGTCAAATTACTCTTGTAGTTATAAAGCATGTGTACCTCAACTATGATAAGAGAATCATATAATTGAAATTTGCCTTGTCAAGATCTAATCTTTACGGCCTAAAAAGAATATGACTAATTAAGAATGGTGACCAAAGAAACCTTAAAATGTCTACCCCACATAATGATTGTATCACAATATCTTAGTCAATATTCCTAGGCATGGAAAACTTTTGCGATGGCATGTGCGTGGTATCACTCAAGCTAGAGCGATAATCAAGATAGTAGTAAATGGGTTATAATTATAAAGATATTCCAGGTGGGGTTATATGCATGACATAATGAAATTCATATAAATCTCAATATATTAAAAAAAAAAACACTTCACAAAGAAAAGAAAAGAAAAAACAATAATAAGTTAAGGTTTTAACTAGTAGTCAACCAACAAGCTATACTTTAAATATCATAATCCTACATGGAGATTAGGAAGAATAACCATGTAAGAGAAGTGTGTCTTAACATTAACCAAATCACAAACGATAATAAAATTTGAGTTGGAGACAGTGAAGGCCTACTAGATAAGGGTATCCAATTAATGTGTCATTATCCTCAACATAATTCTAACCAAGTGAAGGCCCAGTGGGACTAGTATATCATGGGATCTATTACTTGGAAGGATGTAGAGACCTTACGACGAGATCACCCCTCACTTTTTGACCACCTCAGGGCTATGTTTCCCAGAGAATGGGTGTATGTAATAACCTATTTTGACTTAGACAACTAGAATCACTTATGGCCCAATCGTATCTTTGTTGTTTATTAACTGTGAAACTATTAATGATACACTTAAAATTTTAGACATATGGACCTATGTGAATGCCAATACTATGAATGTTTATCATTATTTGAATTATGATGGATATTATGCAACCAACTTCTATCTTAAAAATTTTGAAATTTAAAGTTGTTGGTACGTGGATATTGAGTTAATGATATGATTAAATGCAAATTTTACATGATAATAATGTATGGATATGTATGAGTTTGTGTTATAAACTAATCTGCAAATTAATGAGCTATAAAATAGCCAAAGGATAATTATAATAAAGGGTTGATGTCATGAACATCGACCAAGAACCAATATGGTATAAATCTTTGTATGTGAAATTATGTGGGTTCAAATGCATTGCTATGATATGTGGGAAACTACAGTTTTTTCAAGTAGAGAAACTGCATGAAACTGAATATACGATGACAAAATCCTAGCAACATAGTTCCACTGTATGGTCCATGATAGGGTGTTGACCCTAGTTCTATCAGGAGGGGTGGAGGCATTTCTCACCATGTATCCTATGAAACTTGGAATCATAGGAGGACAGTGTTAAATCACGCTCCCCTAAATGCGTGATGATGGATGTCAGTTGTCTGTTGGGGAAGCTTGGTCAAGGTAGTTGACACTTCCTCTTACGAGTTCTATCTGGAGTTAAGTCAATATAGTTGACGCTCCAGGATGGTACAACAGAGGAAGGATAGGGATGGAATATGGAAGTAGGTTAGGGAGGCAGGATGATTAGAAGTAGTTGAGAGTGTATGGAGTTTTAATCTTATAGTAGAACTGCTTGATTTCCTCTTGTTTAAAAATAAAAATTGTTTAATTGAACTACAATTATCTAATTGAATGTTGCTTGTGTTAAATTATTATAATTGAAGGATTCTACGAATATTTTAAATGGTTTATTATTCTTTATGAAATGAATGGTATTGTTGATTTGATTGGAAGCATATTGTAATTGCATTAGATGTGATAATTATTGGCATTAGTACATGTGCGAGTCTTGTATGTGCTAGCTACACATACATGCCTTGCACATGTATACTAGTATTTATGAATGTTCCAGTTGATGATGTGTATATATGAGTGAGATGTATGAATCATGTTATTGTTATCCTTGTATTGTAAGTTACTATAACTTCGGGACGAAATTTCTTGAAGGGTGGGTGTATGTAACACCCAATTAATTACTTTTAATTATCATGATTAATTTAATTTAAGTTAAGTTAATTAATAATTGAGTTGATGGAATTTTTTTATTATCTTTTAAATTCATTAATGCAACAATCAAAAGAATTATTATTTTATTTTATTAAGGGAGGGTAAAGAATTAATGAGAAAGATAAGGAAGATGGAAAATTTATGAGGGGGCAGGGAGTAGTTGGATGGAGGGAGGATTCGAGAGGAGAGGAGGAGGATTGGAGAAGCGGAATTGGAGGAAAATCTTGGAGGATTTTTGGGGCTAGTGGATTGGTTGTTGGGATTTTGGGCTCTGGGGCCAGAAAATCTAATTTCCTGGAGCTAGGGAGAAAGAGAGGCTTTGTTCCTAGCTAGCTGGGAGGAAACAGTTTCAGGTGTCCACTAAGCAGTTGTGGACAAGGGAGCAGGGACTAAACCAACCAGAATTTACAGGTATTTTTCTAGTGGATTTATTCAGTTGATTTATTGTAATTTTTTGTAAACTAATCATTCATATTGTTAGCAGGTTCATTCTTTAAGGATAAATTGCTAGAAATGCTTACGAGTTTAGAAATCTGAATACAACAATTTTTATTGTAGAAAAAACTAGTTTGTTTTATTCAAGCAGAATCAAGTTATTTCCTAAGTCCTTCCTTAGATGCAAAACTTACAATTGAAACAAAAACAAAAATTTGCATTGATAGTTTTACAAATTTTCTTTGGATAGGATAAGTTATGAGGCCTTGAAGGCAGGGGTCTCACAGTATCGTGCCTTCATGTCCACTCAAATGCTTCATACCATTTACATTTAGGAATACAACATTTGAATGATTGGTAATCCAACTCATTAATTTATAGGATTTTTCCAACATAATAAAGATTATCTTCAATAATATTCTTATCTTTTGAACTTGCTTGACTTGATTGCTACAAATCAACCATGATGCCACAATCAAAGGAGTGTCTCTTATCATCTACTCTTTATATATGAAAGTGTAGGTTATATGCCCACATTGTAAGATATTTCCTTACCTATGATAGATCGTTTATTTTAGTGCAAATAAATATAATTACGTATAATTAAAACATTAATGGTGTCCATATTGTATTAAAGCAATATTTTGTGGGAATTCCAAGTGTACCTTTCTTTCACAACCTCTTGACATGCTGATATCACTTTGGTTATGTTTGCATATATACCCACCTCATATATTCAATTTTGAATTTGTTTGCTAACCCATTTTAGTTTGCAATCTTTTCCCATTCTCCATTTGGATCAATGGGGAGTTGAGTACACGTGGGTCCAATCTTCTAAATTGTCTCCTTGTTTTTAACACTTCTTCCAATTTTATATTATACAAATCAATTTGTTGATTCATGCAATCCATGTGGTACATAATGAACTTGTTGAAAACAAGTTCATTGACACCTACTAAAAATCAATATGTATTTGAAGATCGAAAGGTTAGTCTCTAAATTAAAAAATAACAATTTTTAGAGAAAAAAATTGTATAAATAACCATATTGATCATCGAGTTACTTACCAAGTTCTACTTGAACACAATTTGATTGGGTTTTTTCTCCATCTATAATATTTGATACATGTTCTTCATCACATAATCATGGAACATATTCTTAATATTTACCAAAGAATTCACATAAAAATAAAAATGCTTAATTCAATGCATACCCTTCAACCATGAAACTTATAGACGTGCCTTTGGACATATATTTTTAGTGTTTTCATATACCTCTCAAGAAAAACATCCACCTCATTGATACAACACCTTCCATTTTAATGCATCAACTAGGTGTATAAATAAATGGACTTGTATGTCCATAAAACTTGTAGGGAGCTCTTTCTCAAACACACATACAATTTCTTCAATATCCTTCTTCCATCTCAGTATTTTTCATTTGTGCATCTCTTTCGAGGTCACCCACCTAATATATTAAAATAAATTAGTATAACCTTTAATCATAGTTGAAATGAAATATAATCTCTCTCTCTCTCTCTCACACACACACACACACACACACACACACACACATTTCATACCATATACCTCATAAATGCTAACAATCAACGTATGAAATTTCTTAAGTTAGCAGTGAGGGATGAATCTCCCCTAATTTCCAAAGGCATTATATGCTATGAAAATAATATTAGAGTTTGTTAATATAATGTTAATAGAATAAATAATCAATCAAGTGTAGCTCTAGTGGTTACGAGGAAAAATTTTACCCTCCCTGCTTGGGTTGAAATCTGACTTAATAAAATGTTTTCTCTTAGTGAGATGATTGGTGATGATCTATAGATGATTTATTCATGAGTTGATGACCTAGCCTTATGCCCTAGAGAATCTAGGGTTTACCCTGGGTACCATCCTCAAAATGAAGAGAAGTGCCTAGGTGGTTTCCCTTTAGATATATTACTTGGAAAAAAATGTTAATGGAATAAATCAAAATCTATTAGACATTAAATGATAACAATAAGAGTTAAATGATGTAAAAACCTTCAAAAAAGTATGGAAATTGTGTGTTTTAAATCTTGTGATATGCCCATAAAATGATCTAAAAATGAAGAAGACTTGAAAATCTTGAAATTATTTGCAAGTAAATGTTATGTGTTAAAAGCAAATGGATCAACTTTGCAACACATTAATTAAAGGATTACTCATGTAAAATACAAATAGACAGCAGCATAATCAATGAACATAAGCACATAAATGCAACAATTGATAAAGGAGTTCACCCCTCTCTTGGGCTACATCTCCTGGTCCAGCTTCCAATGGATCATTATTATTAATTGCTCAAAGTGCTCAAAAACATGCCTTACAATGCTCAAATTGACCAACCAACTGCTCCAATGGCTTCAAAGCGTCCAACAACCCCTAGCTGGGCTTTTTCGGCACCTCAATCGGTCGAAAAACGAAGAAGTTAGGCCTCCTGGAAGTCCCCCCTTCAAGCTTGTTGTCTCTGCATCTACAAAATGCACCCCTGTTCCATGAACCTGGCACACACGCAATATAAAGCGTGAAAACCCAGCACCGGGCACAACCACACTAACGATGCGAACTGTAGGACGGTTATGGGCGCGCCAGCCCCTAACCGTCTAGCACCTGGGCATGTGAGGGTCATATGACCGCGCGCTTTGGAAAAAAGGCTAAACGGTTGAAACCGTTCCAACTCCCCACGCACTTGGTTGTGGTCATATGTAATATAGCCATATAGCCACGGGCTTAACCTTTAACCATTTCAAACCACATTTAAAAATTGCACGCGCACTATATATTAAAGCAATGGTTATATGTTATATGGCGCGCGACCAAGGGCTGGGGCTAAGCCCCGGCCCGGTCGCAGCCCAAACCATACAAACATTCCATTTTAAATATAATTCGAAACATATATATAACAAGGCATAAACGTAGTAGGCCAGTAGTAGTATCTTTGCAAATTAGCCACTGTCTTGCCTACACCAAAATGACCAGCAATAAGAGAAGAATGCGCTTCTCTTATAATGTTGATTCTTTCCCCCTGTGGAATACACAACTTGCCAAGATGATACAAGAGATTATTATGCACATGATAATCCAATTCTTCAACATGATTAGAGTGGCACAGAGTTTCATACACTTCTTTAAAGTCAGTATCTAAAGCATATTGCTCCACATAACTTTCATGCATTATAGGACTATGCTTAAGAATAACTGAAGCACTAATAATAGGCCTTGAAAGCATATCAACGACTTTGTTAAAAATGCCCT
>ML782992.1:840912-871528 GCA_009831015.1 Picea engelmannii
ATATTATTATTTCGTGAAATTATTCATCATATTCCTATCTCATATATTTTTCTAAATTTTATCCCCCTCCCCCCTCCTTTGGCATATTGGGACATGTGGCAAGCGGGGACCTATCACATTGGGACACGTGACAGTGAAGTGGACCTATCCCTGGGTGACACTTGGATGATATTTGTTGGACACAGATTACCGGGCAGTGACTCGGCATGATGACTAGGTGATGAGGTGGAAACCAAAAACAACACTATGCACAAACTACACAATGTTCCATGGCTCTCTCTACTTGAATTTTATTTATAAACATGTAATTAGTATCCTCCACAATGCATGTGGGATAAATAGGGTGGATTTTCAAATCAAGGGCCAAGATTCACGTTGAGAATAGATCAACGACTACTGAGTGGCTATCTTCTAGAGGTCATAACGTTTGATCTCGATGTCCAAATTGAGAAAACAGGGGCTTGCTGGAAATCTAGACACATGAAGAACAACTTGGAAATGGTTTGCATGGCTTGAATGATAGTTATCATGCCATAAACATTAAAATACAGTCGTGACTATTTCTGGCTTGGAAACAAATTATTTTGGAAAATTGCTTATTAAAATAAATTTATGAATGTATAAAGTGGGTCCCAATTGGAGGCATGGATACCTAAGCCCAAATTTTCAAAGCGAAAAATAAAACCCTAACCCAAAATCACTCTGAGAAGCAGTTGAATTGAAAAGAATCGAGTTCCAGTTATATATACATGAAGGCTCAACAAATGAAAAGAAGAGAGAGAGATCCATCTATACATCCAACAACTTACTTTCATTTTTATGAGTACATTCTCTTTTTGAATAATTTCCCTTCTTTCATCCCATTCTTTTATCATAACATTTGTGGTTTTTGAATTTTATATAAGCATGAGATCTTGTGTATGTTTCTCCTATGCATATTGTGATTTTAAATGAATGAAATCATTTGAATCTCTCTAATTTTTGGACCATCAACTTATTTTATGTATATGATTCTTGCTTCGAATATTTTTCTCTCATTACTTAAATAAATGGATGTGATTGAATGGATGTAGTTATCATGTATATTACAATCATGGTTATTATTTTTTGTTGTAATTTATCTACTATCTTTCTAGTTGTTTTACCACCTGGTCCACTCATAGATGTAGATGTTAATTGTTTGAATGAGTATATTGAAAATTTGAATGAGAAAGAGGAGTACCACATCTATAAAAATGAAGAGGGGATCTTGATAACTATTTACAAGAATACCCTACGAGGGTGACTCTGGTCCCTAACAAGAAATGTAACGGACCCCGCCGTTACGACAACAAGCGACGTACATCAGGAAAAATATTTGTTTTTCTCTTCTCCTTTTATTTATATTGCTACGTAGGTAATTAAAACATCAGTATCAAGGTAAGCACATATCCATTTCCAGATCAACATAATCTCTTATAGATTATTGCGCGCAATTAATCGATCATACAAAAATCATACCGCCACATTGAGAGAAGCACATTAGTGAACCATTGCGCAACCAGTTATATGTCAACTTAGTCCATAGCACCTAACCATTATTCATTTGCATATCCAAGGTGAAGGGAAATCTAAGTATTTAAAGAGAATGCATCAACATTTGGGTGGCGCTAAATCCCAACCTAAAGAGAAAACATCTGTCATAAAACATTCCTTCTGCACAAGAAGACTAAATTCTAAACCCTCATACAATGTATTAGAATTCATTGTGCAAGAAGGATAATGTCTCTAATATTAGTCCTTACATCACGATTTCGCTACGCGCAAGGTGACAAGGGGTCTAACATCATTTACTTACGCTATAAAATACACGCGCGAGAAATCTAACTCATAATCATCTCATCAACTGCATGTACTGCGCAAGGAAATCTAAACCAAGAAATCAACATGCATCATAATAATCTCGAACGCAAAAGCGTCATCCATTAAATCAGAGCGCGCATTCAACCTATTACTATATCACTCATCGACTCTGCATTCCAATGTGCACGAGCAACTATCCATCATTCGTGGCGCGACAACTTTAATTACTATGCTAGACATTATCGTGCAAGGTAAACAAGATTATCAACAACATATTGTTACACATTCTTTTATAAGGTAAAATGCCTAAGAAACAAGTGACAAGGGGGATCGCCCAACTGTAGCATTGAAGGTGTAATTAAGGAGAATACAACTGATCCAAAATGGATCCAAGAACCAAAATGGGTTCAGGAAGGCCTAAAAATCAAATTTCTTGGAATTAGACAAAACCAGCACCATTGCATCCTTCTCTTTGTGTTGATTATGTCCATATATTTTTTTCCTCAAACGGACACTGTATGCGAAAGTTATCGCGTTCTCACCGAAATCCCATACAGGTAAAAAGTCAACTTGGTCAAAGTAAACATTGACGTCAGTAGGTACGACAGGTGACGTCATCATGATCACGTGGCATCACCCGGAGGTGACATGTGTCACTCATTTTCATCACTTTCAGGCTGAGTTGGCACTGTACGGATTTGACATGTGTCATTGTACGGATGACACGTGGCAGTCCGTACAGTGACATGGCCCAATGACAAGTGGACACGTGGTCATATGGATGACATCTGGGTGTACGAAAGGATGACGTGGAAGATGACTAGGTTATATGGTGGATGACATGGCAGTACGACAGGCTGACGTGGCAATGACATGTGCAGATGACTAGGTTGTACAGTGGATGATGTGGCAGGTTAACTGGGTAGTTGATTGGGCCGTTGCATAAGCAATACAGGCCAATCCTAGGGTGACATGTGTCCCAATCACAGGGTTCCATGTGGAACCCCGGATTTTCTCAAGGTTGGCTGGGTAAAAGTTTTTTTTCCACCTCCGGGGGAATCAAACCTGAGACCTTTGTGCATGTAACGACTTAAAAAATCGGGTGTTACCAACTCCGTTAAACATGGGACTTGTTTAAGAATTGGCGCATTTAGTATTTGAGCTGACGTGTGGTACGGTTAGGGGATAATCCCCAGTTGGCGGGGACCAACCCCGTCCAACCAGGGGATGCGACTAGGGCCTAACAGGATTAGGGGGCGCATGGAGGATAAGGTGGTGGCCATATGGCCAAGCCACATGACAAGGACCAAAGTATAGGGGCTAGCGCGCCAACCCTTGGCCACATGGAGTTGCGCCAGAGGACCAGGGGCCAGATGAAGGGGGATTTGTCCAAATTTTGGGTTTTAAAACTATATTATATGATTTTTATTGATTTTCCAGCCTGTTTTGGGGATATTTTGGCCATTATTGGAGGATCTGGAGCTCTTTTCGAGGTTATATCTTGGGGGGAAGTTGGGAGGTTGTTTCCAAATTCAAGAATATATAAACTAGAGGTTCTTGGCATCCTTACAGAGGTTTAGAGAAGGATAAATGATAAGGAATTTGACAGTCAAATCCATTTTTATGCAGGGAAGCCATTGAGGAGAGCAACTTTGCGGGCCATTTATGGGAGCTTCGTTCATCCGTTTTCACTGTCGTCAGTTGTGTTGGGTTCTAGATATCTAGAAGAACACAACCGGATCAGTTTGTAATCCATTTGACACTTTTATGATGTATTTTTGAAGCTTTGAAGAGAAATAAGAAAGCCTCACCCACTGAGACAAAGGCCCGGAGACGTAGGCGATATTGCCAAACTCCGTTAACAATTTTTTTGTTATGGTTTGTTGATTCTTTGTGTTCATTTCTAGATATGTATATATTATTATGGATTCCATGTTTACTCTTTAATTCTTCCTCTTTCTTCAAATTCCTAAATGGTTAATGAACTCATGTTTTAAAAAACTTAACCATAGTCTTTAAAAGATATTTTCGGATCAAGTGGTATCAGAGCTAGTTGACGGTTGGTTTTTGAGTTTGCATGATTACCAAGGAAAAGTTGAATCGTGGTGAAGTCGAGCTTGTCGAGGAGAATCCTAAGATTGGATTAAGAAAGAGAAATTCTCAAAGTGAGAAGATGGCATCGGAAGAGAGACTTTCTCATGACGAGGTAGAGTTTCGAAAGACCTTTTTTGCCATGTCGAAGATGATGAAGGTTTTATATGATGATTACTTGGAACGGAATGGACCAATTCTAGGTGAATCTTCAAAAGCCATAAGTGAAGAAGGAGAGGATCCTCCTAAACCTCCTCCTTCACCTCCATCTTCTCCATCAACTTCTCCTTCTTCAAGTGCAAGTTCCAAATCCACCACAAGAAAACATTCCCATAAACATAAACATGATATGCCTTTACTTAAGCTTGATGTGAAGTTTGAATTACCCATGTATGATGGTGAAGTAAATGCAGAGAGGCTTGATAATTGGGTCAGACAGATGGAAATTTATTGCAGTGTGCAACAAATCAAGGATGACGAAACTCAAATCAAGTTGGCATCGCTTCGTCTTGCAGGCACAACACTCATCTAGTGGCAAAGCAAGCAATTGGGTAATGTATTTCCATCATGGAAAGTTTTTGTTTCTGAACTTAGAAAGAAATTTTGTCTATTGGGTTATAAAGAGAAGGCTTTAATTGAATGACAAGGTCTTAAACTAAGAAAGGGAAAAATGGTGCAAGAATACATAGATGAATTTCGTAAGATGGCATTAATGTTAGACATTCCATTACATACCCAAGAAACTCTTATGAAGTATATAGGAGGTTTGCCTGCACACATTTGTAACATTGTATTTATGTTTGGACCTACTAATATTGATGAGGTTTTTGTTCAAGAAACATCCATTGAAGTAGGGAAAATAGGAGTTGGTGTATCAGGGGAATCGTCTTCAAAGAAAGAGGACAAAAGGAAGTGGAATGGCAAGAAAGAAAATTCAGTGGAAAGAAAGGAAGAGAAGCTCTCTTGCAAACATTGCAAGAAAGAATGGAATGATGATGCCCATTGTTAGAAATTGCATCCCAAGAAGAGACTGAAGTGGTTCAAAGAAAGGAAATGGAGGCAAACAGTTGCAGCAACAACACAACCAACAGACTTGGGATCAGATTCAAGTGATGAATTTAAAATCACAGCAGTTGGTTTGACAGGTAAACTTGGTGATGGATATGATTCTAGAAGTAAATTGTTTCACATAAGGGTCATAATGAAGCATACTAAGGTCGACACATTGATAGATAGTGGATCTCAATCTAACTTGATTTCAGAGGAAGTGGTTAAACAATTGGGATTAAACACTCAGATGCATCATAAACCTTACTCACTTAAATGTATAAGCAACAATCATAAATTGCACATAACAAAGAAATGCACTTTAAAGTTTGAAATTTCATCAAAGTTTGTAGATGAGGTAACGTGTGATGTGGTGCCACTCAATGAATGTGGAATGGTCTTAGGCAGTCTTTATTTGTATGATCGCAAAGCAATCTTCTGCAGGGAATAGAATCAATATCACTTAATCAAAGAAGGCAATGAATATGTTGTACATGCTCATCACTTAAAAGCAAATCAATCTCTTCAAACAATGGAACAATTAAGGAAGGCAGCTCATGCAAGCAACACACCTAAGAAATAACATGAGATGATTGTAGAACGGAAGTTCAATCATACTTTGCTTCAAGATAAGCTAATGTCGTGCAAGTATTAAAAACATATTAGCTCATTTGCGATCATATTTCTGATGTTATCATTGCTAATGTTGTCAACATGGATGGTAGTGGCTTCAATAAGATGTGACAGAGTATAAGTGGCTAACAATATGTTGTTAATTATCATGGTTGTTTTACAATTGATCTTGATGAGACAAGTGCACAGGACATATTTTAAAGACAGAGAACAAGTGGGGTGACCTATCCCACACTTGATGATTGGTTAGTATCATTTTGGAGGACCAAAAGGTCTTTGTGGGGAGGCGTGATCTAAAATGGATCCAGGAACTAAAATGGGTTCAGGAAGGCCTAAAAATAAAAGTTCTCGAAATCAGATGAAACCAATGCCCTTGCATCTGTCTCGTTGCATTGATTCCGACCATATATTTTTTTCCTCAAATGGACTCCGTATGTGAAAGTTATCATGTTCTGACCAAAATCCCAAACATGAAAAAAGTCAACTTGGTCAAAGTCAACGTCAACGTCAACATGTACGATAGGTGACATCAGCAGGACGTCAGCATGATGTCATGATGACATCATCATGCTGACATGGTGTCACCAGGAGGTGACACATGTCACTCATTTTCATCACTTTCGGGCTGAGTTAGCACTGTACGAATTTGACACGTGTCACCGTACGAATGACACATGGCAATTCGTACAGTGACGTGGCCCAATGAAAGGTGGACATGTGGTCATATGGATGACAGCCAGACATACGGCATGATGATGTGGCAGTGACACATGGAAGATGACTGGGTTATACAGTGGATGATGTGGAAGTATGGGCTGACACGTGGAAGTACGACAGGATGACGTGGAAGTGACATGTGGCAGATGATTGGGTTGTACGGTGGATGACATGGCAGGTTTACTGGGTCGTTGCCTCAACAGTATGGGCCAATCTCAGGGTGACATGTGGCCCAAACACAGGGTGCCACGTGGCACCCCGAATTTTCCCAAGGTTGGCTGGGTAAAAGGTTTTTTTTTCTGCCTCCGGGGGAATCGAACCCGAGACCTTTGTGCATGTAACGAATTAACAAACCGAGCGTTACCAACTCCTCTAAACGTGGGAATTGTTCGATAATCGACGCATTTAGTATTTGAGTTGATGTGTGGTGCGATTAGGGGATAATCCTCAATCAGTGAGGGTCAGCTCCGTTCAACCAAGGGCTACGACCAAGGCCTAATAGGATTAGGGGGCGCGTGGAGGATAAGGTGGTGACCATATGACCAAGCCACATGACAAGGACCAAAGTATAGGGGCCAGCGTGCCATCCCTCGGCCACATGGAGCTATTCCATAGGACCATGGGCTGGATGAAGGGGGCTATGCCCAGATTTTCCCAAATTCTGGGTTTTAAAACTATATTATATGATTTTTATTGATTTTTCAGCGTTTTGGGGGGAGATTTTGGCCATTATTGGAGGATCTGGAGCTCTTTTTGAGGCCAGATCTTGGGGGGAAGTTGGGAGGTTGTTGCCAACTTCAGGACTATATAAACCAGAGGTTCTTGGCATCCTTAGAGAGGTTCAGACAAGGAGAAATGCTGAGGAATTTGACAGTCAAAGCCATTTTTATGCAGGGAAGCCATTGAGGAGAGCAACTTTGCGGGTCATTTCTAGGAGCTTCGTTCATCCGTTTTCAGTGTCGTCAGTTGTGTTGGGTTCTAGAGATCTAGAAGAACACAGCCAAATCAGTTTGTAATCCATTTGACACTTTTCTGATGTATTTTTGAAGCTTTGAAGAGAAATAAGAAATCCTCACCCACTGAGACAAAGGCCCGAAGACGTAGACAATATTGTCGAACTCCATTAACAATTTTGTTGTTATGGTTTGTTGATTCTTTGTTTTCATTTCCAGATCTGTATATATTATTATGGATGTCATGTTAAATCTTTAATTCTTCCTCTCTCTTCAAATTATTAAATGGTTAATGAACTCATGTTTTAAAAAACTTAACTATAGTCTTTAAAAGATCTTTTCGGATCAACAACCATAAGCCACATGGTACAAGTTTAAGAAAATAAGCCTACACTTTAATGGCTACCATCATTATGTGGGGGTTCCATTATAATATGAACACCATAATTTAAGAATATGAAATAAAAGAAAGGTGAATTGATTTTAAAATGTGAATACCAATCCTTACATGGGGATTCCCTCTTAATAGGATTACCTTCATTTATATACATCAATATAAGAATATAAATCTGACAACAGGTAAATACTATCATTATATGCATGAGTAAAAGAAGTTATATGAATAGGCTATAAATGTGAGTACCCTCGTTACATGGGGATTCCAAGCGAACGTTAACATGCAACTACAAAACCACCCAACTTAACACAGCCAAACTGGGGTGGTCTCAATCTTGATAATTAACTGCTATTGGCTTGACAATAGGTAAACAAGGAACAACTAGACGCACAGGGTTATCGCATGGTTGTAATCTCAGGAAGAAATCAGCACCCAACAACAACACGATAGACAATACTTTAAGGGTACCAACAGGAAGACATGTAAGGAGTAACTTAAGGGAGTCAATAAAGAGGGAGGTATGGTTCAGTCTGCATCAACTGCATTCTTCACCTTTAACAGGGGAGTAAGAAATGACTGTGGGGACATTGGGCGAGTCCCACGATAATCGCCACCAGAATTAGAAACACAACAGAACCATAGGGAGAACGATGGGTAAGCATTCACGCTGAGTTGCTTCTTCCATTTACCTATGAATTCCACTTAAACCAAACGAAAAGGAAAAGGTGTGTAGTCAAACCTTAAAGGTGCGCTTAAGAGTGTAGTTCGTTTACACAGTAGTGAGAGTTTTTTTCTAATGAAGGAAGGGAGTCTACTACAGTGCTTGTTATGTTCCCAGCGGGCATTAGCCTTCTTCCTCTTATTACTTATTACTAATTATTTACCCTTCTAATTTACCTTTCTTACCCCTCTTATGCCAGGCATTAGCGAGCATTAACTCAAAATGGTCTGTCATCGGTAGTCTCTCAGACTTGTTCGGAGAGGGTAAGTTCATAAGGGCAGACAAGAACTGGGCATAACTACCTACCGACCGTAGAGACTTAACGATTCCACCATGTACCTTCACGCTTAGAGCTACCCAAGGTGCCGACGACAGGCTAGAGAGAAAATCGATACTACTGCCCAACTGCGAGCACCCTCGACATCCAAAGCCAAGGCTACGACAGTCCTCATGCCAGCCATGGCAGGAACCCACGGAACACCATCGTGCACCATGCCCCCGCGACTAGCTAACAGTCTAAGAGGAGGGAGAACTCCGGGATACAGAGTGCGCACAGCGCCTTGTCAACCTCGTTTCTTGTTGCAACCAAAAAGATGGTATTCATCAGGCACACAGAGCACCTAGAATTACAAAAAAAATGCAGAGGTCATTCACTAGAACGAAAAGAAAGGGGTGTTGTTTTCCTGTGTGTAAAAAAAATCGTTTTAACTATCTCGGTAATTATTGAGAGAGTATGCACCAAAGGGACTGGTGCACACCTCTATTCTGATATGCTTTGATAGGTAAAAGCACCCTTATTGCTGTGAGTCGCGAGAATGGGAAGTAGGGAATTAATTTTTTTTTAAAGGGAGGACGAGTGGAGAACTATACGCATTTCTCACTTGCGATCTAGTTCAGAAAATCACCTTCCATGAACACAAACAATTATCACTTGCATATTCGTTTGGTTGATAGCGTAGGAAGGAAACAAGAAGTCTACACACCTATCAGATCACAACAATAAGGGTTTAAGGGTTAAGTATCGTAGATGGAAGTAGGACCACGACGATGTCCTAGCGCTCTCTACAAATACATGGCATGATGATGAACATAATCGGTCTTCTAAATCCATCATAACCACTCACGCAACGCCACTGGAAACAGCAGAATGGTCTGCATTAACCACTGATAAAGATATTATCCGAAACAGAACAGGAAATGGGAAAGATATGTGAAAACAGGGTAGGAAGGTCGTGGGGATAAGACGCATGAACCCACTCACCCATTACCAGGGTATTATGCATACAAATCTATTAGTAATAGTAATGTACTAATCGAAACTTGCAACAACCGACTCAGATTCCAAGGATTTTTAAAATTGGGATGGAAATCATTCTAACATTTAGTATAAGATACACAAACTCAAAATAATTCGTCCAAATCATTTTAGAATCCCTTCAAAGTTCCCAAGAATAAGCAAGCCAAGTACAAAATTTTAACTTAATTTCAAATACAAATCTTGACGAGAATACGCAGAATAAAACATAATTTAATACAAAATTTCACAAATTTTTCAACGAGAATAAACGTAGAATAAAACAGAATTTAAACACAATAACGGTATCGTAATCAAAGGCGCAGAATCTGAAGTGGTTCTATCGCGCTTGTGTGTTTTCCAACTCCTACTTGCTAACCGGTGAGACCTCACCAGTACCTCCCATCCAATGCTAGGGGTACTCTTCTTCCCTCTGAGCCCCCTGAGCCGCAAAGGGGCCACGCACACAACCAGAGAAAGCTAGCTCCCAGCTCGCCTCGCAAGGTCAAGATACCACTCTCTAATCGAGCTGGGCATCCCAACTCCCACAAGGAAAACCAGTCAAGAAAAGTATCGGCAATGTAACTTTATGCCTACCAATCGTGATCCATAATCCTCCGCCATCTTTTTTATAGATTTTTCTTAGTGATTAGTTTCTCAAACCCTCATTAGATTCTTTTTATTAAATTTAATTAGGATAAACCTCCCCCGTACACATGTCACCCGATCCCTTAGTTGCAGCAAAAATTAATTAATTAATTAATTCAATTTGCCTATTTCCCTCACCCACCTATAAGCGTTCCTAAAAATGCCCCTCGGTGTCCCTTTATTCCCTTACAATTCTTAAAGGATTGACGTCTTTATTAAAACCTAGTTGAGTTCACAATTAGAAGGTTCCAAAGACTAGATTCCCTACTATGTTAGACATTCCCCTTTTCCTTAAGTTTCCCCTTTTCTTCTTAGTTCAGATTTAGCAAGTTTAGATATAAACAACAATTTACCATTTTAATAATTTAATCCTTCATTAAAATTTTACTTTAATTATTAATGTTTGAATTTTCTTTACCCCCCTTCTTGTTATATGTCCATTTAGTTTTGTTTTTTTTTCACATGTTCTACTTAGACCTAAGTTTGGCGATAGTTTTTAAGGGAAAATTAGTTATTACACTTTACTCATACCCTCATTCATTTTAAGGTCGACCAGGTCCTAAGGAGGCATAGTTTTCTAGATACTAGGTTTATTAACTTACTAGAGTTAAAAATCGTGGCGTTCCCTTCAAGATGCACTACATGTTCCAAGGGTGCCACTCGCTTGCATTCATGTTTTATTTCTACGACATGCCCTTCAAGACGCACTACGTGCTCCAAGGGTGTCACTCATCTTTTGACTTATTTTGGTAGACGTCAAACCCCGAGAATCAATACTCCGTTAGGTGACCTTGTGGGAGACTAAGGGCCTCAGTCAACCTGTCTATCTCAAGGACATGATGTACTAAAGTTCAGTGGTGTTCCCAAGGCCTCTCGGGAAACTCGTCCAAATCATCTTGAAAACACTGAATCCTTTATTGGATTCGATTCCTTTGGTACAGCTGGCCGTCTCAAAATCTTGTTGATATAAACTCTAGCCATTACTAGCACCTGATGCATCGTACACACAGGGAAAAAATGTGAACTCTTCATTAGAGTGTCAATTGTCACGACAATTGGGTAGTGCCTCCTTGCCGTCAACGGCAATTCAAAAGTGAAGTCCATCGAAATGACCTCCCATGTTGATTTTGGAATGGCATGTGGTCATAGAAATCCTATTGGATGTCTATGCTTAGCCTTCACCTGTCGACCTTCTAGACATCTCACCACGCAGTTGACAATGTCTGTCTTTTTCCCTTCCAGAAGAATAACGACTTAAGGTCGGTTCTCCTCTTCATGACTCCTGGATGAGCCATGTACACTACTCTATGAGCTTTGTATAAGATCAAAACTTCTCAATTTGTTGTTGGGTGCTAAGTAAATCCAGTTACTATATCTCAAATAGCTGTCGTTGTCCACAGTATATCCCTTAATTTTGGTACCAACATGGTGTCTTGCCCAAAAAATTCATTACCCTCTTTATACCAATCAACGTCGCGTTGTAGTTAGAATCTTTTCATGTAGATTCATTTGAAGAGGTATCATTAAAAATACGCGTGTTCTCTGACTCAACACGTCTTCCACTCTATTCACTGTTCCTTTTAAGTAGGAAATCTCAAAATCGTAATCAATAAGCAGTTCTAACCAACGCCTTTGTCATGCGTTCAAGTCATTACGTAAAAAGGGTGTTGTAAACCACAGTGTCCATTTTTAGTTTGAATTTCCGTCCAATCTTGTAGTGTATCCACACTCTCAGGGCATGCATGATGGCTAACAACTCTAAATCATGTGTCGCATAGTTCTCCTCATGCTTCCTTAACTTCCTCGAGATGTAAATGATCACTCGACCGTCTTGCCTCAAAACTTCGTCTAAGCCTTCCTTGGATGCGTCAGTGAATAACAAGAAGCCCTCATCCACGTCATGGACTTTTAGTAATGGTGTTGTCGTCAACATCACCTTGAGCCTTCGAAATGCTTCCACGCATTTCTCGATCCACACAAACTTCTTGTTCTTCTTCTGCAATTCTATAATCGGATTTGCTATCTTCGAAAAACCCTCGACGAACTGTCGATAATATCCCGCCAAACCCATGAAGTTGCATACTTAGGGTATGTTCGTCGATGCGGGCCATTTCATTATAGCCTCGACCTTCGTTGATTCCACCACTATACCCTTGTTGGAGATAACATGCCCTAGATAAATAATCCTCGATTGATAGGAAGAGCATTTCGACAGCTTCCCAATAATTTTTTCTCTCGTAAGCACTGTAGTACCAAGCGTAAAAGTTCATCATGTTCTTCCGTTAGCCAAGAATATATCAAATGTCGTTAATAAATACTTGAACAACTCATCCAATTATTCATGGAACACCCCTCACAACAAGCTCATGGATACTCCAGGGGCGTTTGTCTGACCTCATGGCCTGACGGTAAACTCATAGTGTCTGAACCGTGTTTTGAACGTGGTCTTAGGAATATCTTCCTCTCTACTTCGTAACAGTGATAACCTTATCTCTAATCAGTCTTGAATACACAGTCATGCCTTTCATTTGATCGAGCAAACTGTCTAAACTTGGCAACGGATACAAGTTCTTGATCATTGCCTTGTTCAAAACACAGTAGTCAATACCGAGTCTTCCACGACCCATCCATCTTTCGTAAGAGAATAATAGGTGTGCCCCGAGGTGACACAATTGGACGTAAGTCCTAGGTCCAACACTCCCTCAGTTGCATTTCAACTCTTGTAAAACAGAGGTCAACGCCCGATGAGGCATTCTCGCTACCGATTTAGTTCCAAATTTTAAGTTGATGGCAAATTCCATCTTGGCTTCGGGTGACACACCTGGTAATTCTTCTAGGAATCAAGTCCACAAACTCTCGTACTACCAGAATATTTTCTAATCCTTTTGCCACGCCCTTGACGTTCAGCTCTAAGTATGCATATAACTTACATCATTGTGTGTGCACTTTTGTAGCCGTAGGGAAGAAATGAACCTCAGGGATATCCCCGTCTTCTTCCTACAATCACAGTGCTTTGTCCCTCGTCGTCAGTGCAACTCAACCACTTCACAAAACCGTTGAGTATCGCATCATGCAATTCCCAACAGTCCACACCGATCATGTGTCATAAGATCTTAAGATTGTGACGTAAAGGTATTACTTCATTACACTATTCCCAGGGCTAAGAGGCAGTTCATACCCCTTCCTCCAACCATCTGCTTGGCACCCGAAGCCATTTTGACAAACCTAAACTTGTCTGGCTCAATTCCTCTACCTAAACCCCTTCAGCTAGGTACTAGAATTAGAGCTCTCGATAGCACCGGGATCTAACAAATACTACAATTTTGGTTGGTGATGGTACCTGACGCCTCGAGCACAATGGATTGGTGCTCAGCTTGGCGGTTATTTACCGTCGTCCATTCTTCCTCAGCTATGAGACCTACCGGACTGCATGATGCAACATTTGAGGCTTTTAGATCCTCACCTTCGCACAAAGGATGGAGATAAGGCCGGTCACGAACTTGTTGATCCCCAACTTCTTCATGTTCAGATGCGGGCATACCGAAGTAGCTCCAAAATTTGGTCTCCTAATCCAGCACCGTACGACCACCTTGTCATAAGGCGTAGATCTCATTGAGCTGGCACTCAATGAATTCCTCTGACAATTAATTCTCCCATAACCGTTTCTCGAACCATTCCCCTAACACGTCTTTTATGGCCATGTTTAGCTGAGGTAGGAGTGTCTTCCTCCATAGAAGAGTGCTCCCCTTTATCCAAAGACCGCCTATGCGGACCTTCATGCTGGAGGTCGTAACCGCTAAGCGTGAAGCTCATCACCTTGCTCTCCATCCATGCCTCGGCGGTTGAGCTGTCTGTGGCACTCGTGAACTCGGGAACTTAATCTTCTAATGTTCTCAATGAAAGCTACCAGTACTAGTTGGGGCGCACAGTGGACGCTCTGGGGTACATGTGCCCTGGCCTTACCTTAGTACAGACGAATAGTCAAGGCCTATGACATTTCCCTGGAAGGACCTTGTCAAACCATCAACATCCCTTACAGAAATATACTCATGCCCCAGGGCTTGTTCTTCTCCTTGGGGGTTATACCCCTCAGGCGTAGACGCAACTGGAGGCATCGCGCCTCTACCCCTAGCACCACGTCATCTACCTCCACGACGTCCCCTAGTCAAAGTTTTAATTAGTGCTAGGTTATTACTCGAGGGTTTACTACAGTGGAAAGCATGGCGATCCACGGTCGCAGGGTTGAATCCACTCTTATACCATATGTAACGGACCCCGACGTTACGACAACAAAGAGACGTACATCAGGAAAAAAAAAAATATCTTCTCCTTTTGTTTATACTGCTACGTAGGTAATTAAAACATCAGTATCAAGGTAAGCACATATCCATTGCCATATCAACATAATCTCTTATTGATCATTGTGTCCAATTAATCGATCATAAGGAAATCATACTGCCACATTGAGAGAAACGCATTAGTGAACCATTGTGCAACCAGTTATGCGTCAACTTAGTCCATAGCGCAAGCCACCTAGGCACTATTCATTTTCATATCCAAGGCGAAGCGAAATCTAAGTATTTAAAGATCATGCATCAACATCTGGGTGGCGCTAAATCCCAACCTAAAGAGCAAACATCTGTCATAAAACATTCCTTCTGTGCAAGAAGACTAAATTCTAAACCCTCATACAATGTATTAGAATTCAATTTGCAAGAAGGATAAAGTCTCTAATATTAGTCCTTACATCACGGTTTCGTTGCGCCCGAGGTGACAAGGGGTCTAACATCATTTACTTACGCTATAAAATACGTGCGCGAGAAATATAACTCATAATCATCTCACCAACCGCAGGTACTACACAAGGAAATCTAAACCAAGAAATCAACATGCATCATAATAAGCTCGGGCGCAAAAGCGTCATCCATTAACTTGACACGCATTCAACCTATTACTATATCACTCATCGACTTTGCATTCCAATGCGCACGAGCAACTATCCATCGTTCGTGGCACGACAACTTTAATTACTATGCTAAACATTATCGTGCAAGGTAAACAAGATTATCAACAACATATTGTTACACATTCTTTTATAAGGTAAAATGCCTGAAAAACAAGGGGATCGCCCAACTGTAGCATTGAAGGTGCAATTAAGGAGAATACAACCATAAGCCACATGGTACAAGTTTAAGAAAATAAGCCTACACTTTAATGGTTACCATCATTATGTGGGGTTCCATCATAATATGAACGCCATCATTTAAGAATATGAAATAAAAAGAAGGTGAATTGATTTTAAAATGTGAATACCAACCCTTACATGTGGATTCCCTCATAATAGGATTACCTTCATTTATATACATGAATATAAGAATATAAATCTGACAACAGGTAAATACCATCATTATATGCATGAGTAAAAGCAGGCATATGAATAGGGTATATATGTGAGTACCCTCATTACATGAGCATTCCAAGCGAAAGTTAACATGCAACTACAAAACCACCCAATTTAACGCATCCAAACTGGGGTGGTCCCGATCTTGATAATTAACTGCTATCGTCTTGACAATAGGTAAACAAAGAACAACTAGAGGCATTGGGTTATCGCATGGATTCAATCTCAGGCAGAAATTAGCGCCCAACAACAGCACGACAGACGAGACTTCAAGGGTACCTGCAGGAAGACGTGTAAGGCGTAACTTAAAGAGAGTCAATAAAGAGGTAGGTGTGGTTCACTCTACATCAAATGTGTTCTGCACCTTTAACAACAGAGTAAGAAATGACTGTGGGGACACTGGGCGAGTCCCACGATAATCATTCACCAGAAACGCACCAGAACCATAGGGAGACTGATGGGTAAGCATTCACGTTGAGTTTTCTTTCGTTTACCTATGAATTCCACTTAAACCAAACGTATTCACGTTGAGTTTTCTTTCGTTTACCTATGAATTCCACTTAAACCAAACGTAAAGGAAAATGTGTGTAGTCAAACCTCAAAGGTGCGCTTAAGAGTGCAGTTCATTTACAAAGTAGTGAGAATTTTGTTTCTGACGAAGGAAGGGAGTCTACTACAATGCCTGTTTCGTTCCCAGCGGGCGTTAGCCTTCTCCCTCTTATTACTTATTACCAATTTACCCTTCTTATCTTAAATAAATCCCAAGCAAGTTTCCCAGGAACACCGTCGAACTGTGAAGGACCTATTGGATTTGTCACCGGTTATAAGCTATAAGCTATTTATATACATATCATAATTAAGAATATCAGTGGTGATATTCAGTTCAACATCACCACTGGTGGATTATCTGAAGAGTACGCAAGCTATAAATGGTATGTCACCCGTAGTCTCTAGGACTTGTTCGAAGAGGGTAAGTTCATAAGGGCGGACAAGAACTGGGCATAACTGCCTGCGGACCGTAGAGACTTATCGGTGCCACCCTGTACCCGCGCGCGCCGAGCTGCCCAAGGTTCCCACGACAGGCTAGAGAGAAAATCGATGTTACTACGCAACTACGAGCACCCTCTTCGTACAGAGCCAAGGCTACGACACTCCTCACGCCAGCCATGGGAGGAACCCACAGAAAACCATCGTGCACCACGCCCCCGCGCCCAGCTAACAGGCTAAGAGGAAGGAAAACTCTGGGATACGGAGTGCGCACAGCGCCTCGTCAACCTCATTTCTTGTTGCAACCAGCAAGATGGTATGCATTAGGCACACAGAGAACCTAGAATTGCAAAAATAATGCAGAGGTCATTCACTAGAACGAAAAGAAATGGGTGTTGTATTCCTGTGTGTAAAAAAAATTGTTTTTACCGTCTCGGTAATTATTGAGAGAGTGTGCACCAAAGGGACTGGTGCGCACCTCTATTTTGATATGCTTTGATAGGTAAAAGTGCCCTTCTTGCTGTGAGCCGCGAGAATGGGAAGTAGGGCGTTATTTTTTTTTAAAAGGGAGGATGAGTGGAGAAATATACGCATCTCTCACTTGTGATCTGGTTCAAAAAATCGCAAGCCATCAACACAAAAGATTTTCACTTGCATATTCGTTTGGTGGACAGCGTAGGAAGGAAACAAGAAGTCTACACACCTATCAGATCACAACAACAAGGGTTTAAGGGTTAAGTATCGTAGATGGAAGGAGGACCACGACAATGGACTAGCGCTCTCCATGAGGATGAACATAATTGGTCTTCTAAACCCATCATAATCACCTGCGCAATGCAACTGGACACAGCAGAATGGTCTGCATTAACTACTGATAAAGATATTATCCAAAACAGAACAGGAAATGGGAAAGAGATGTGACAATAGGGCAGGAAGGCCTTGGGGATAAGACGCATGAACCCACTCCCCCATTACCAGGGTATTATGCATAAAAATCTATTAGTAATAGTAATGTACTAATCGAAACTTGCAGCAATAGACGGAGATTCCAAGAATTTTTAAAATTGGGATGACAATCATTCTAACATTTAGTATAAGATACACAACCTCAAAAGAACTCGCCCAACTCATTTTAGAAGCCCTTCACAATTCCCAAGAATAACCAAGCCATGTACAAAATTTTAACTTAATTTCAAATACAAATCTTGACGAGAATACGCAGAATAAAACATAATTTAATACGGAATTTCCCAAATTTTTCGACAAAATAAATGCAGAATAAAACAAAATAACATTACTGTAATCGAAGGCGCAGAATCCAAAGTGGTTGTCATGTGCTTGCGCTCTGTCCAGCTCCTACTTGTTAACCGCTAAGACCTCACCGGTACCTCCCAGCCAATGCTAGGGGTACTCTTCTTCCCCCTAAGCTCCCCGAGCCGCAAAGGGGCCACGCATACAACTAGAGAAATCTAGCTTACAGCTTGTCTCGTAAGGTCGAGCTACCACTCTCTAATCGAGTTGGGCATCCCAACTCCCACAAGGAAATTCAGTCAAGAAAAATATTGGCAACGTAACCTTACGCCTACAAGTCGTAATCCATACTCCTCCTTTGCCATCCTTTTTATAGAGCCTTCTTAGTGATTAGTTTCCCAAACCTTCATTAGATTCTTTTTATTAAATTTAATTAGGACAAATCTCCCACGTACACATGTCACCCGATCCCTTAGTTGCTGCAGAAATTAATTAATTAATTAATTCAATTTGCCTATTTCCCTCACCCACCTATAAGCGTTCCTAAAAATGTTCCTCGATGTCCCTTTATTCCCTTACAATTATTAAATGATTAACATATTTCTTAAAACCTAGTTGAGTTCACAATTAGAAGGTTCCAAAGACTAGATTCTCTACTATGTTAGACATTCCCCTTTTCCTTAAGTTTCCCCTTTTCCTCTTAGTTAAGATTTAGCAAGTTTAGATATAAACAACAATTTACCCTTTTAATAATTTAATCCTTCATTAAAATTTTACTTTAATTATTAATGTTTGAATTTTCTTCACCCCCCTTCTTGTTATATGTCCATTTAGTTTTTTTTTTGTTCACATGTTCTACTTAGACCTAGGTTTTAAATTCACTATGCTTGGCGACAGTTTTTAAGGGAAAATTAGTTATTAAACTTTACTCATACCATCATTCATTTTAAGGCCGACCCGGTCCTAAGGAGGCATAGTTTTCTAGGTACTAGGTTTATTAACTTACCAGAGTTATAAATCGCAGCGTGCCCTTCAAGACGCATTGAGTGCTCCAAGGGTGCCACTCGCTTGCATTCATGTTTTATTTGCGCGACATGCCCTTCAAGACGCACTACGTGCTCCAAAGGTGTCACTCGCCTTTTGACTGATTTTGGTAGACGTCAAACCCCTGGAGTCAATACTCCATCAGGTGACCTTGTGGGAAACTAAGGGCCTCTAAGGAATAAGGATCCTGCCTTATTGCGCGCACCTTAGAATCATCGTGAGCGACTGTTACAGTCTGCCCTCACGGCATCGTGGATATCTCGAACTAGGTAATCGTTAACTTACAATTTGAGCCATGACGGGAGTGCTAGTAGGTTGTGGCAGGGTTGTTGCCACACCTCTCCCTCAATATCTCTGGTTGTCATGCGTGACCCCTTTACTCCTAATGTGAGTCTGATTAGCAAGATATCGTCAACCTGCATCCATCAACGAAATGTGTCAGCGATAACAATCAACATCATAATATCTAGTCATATGTCACATATGTAATATCAAAACATTCAAACCATAACCGTCCGCTCCCTTACTTGATCCGGAGTCCAAGGAGATCCATCGATGCCATCGACATCCTCAAACGTCCAGAGTCCTGCACACTCAGGAAAACCAGTCAATAGCACCTGTTGATATAAATATCATAAAATAACGAATCATCAAATCCACAAACATCACCATGCTCCATAATCAAATCAGTCAATCATATAGTGAACCGGATCACTTGCACACAAGTGTCCACAAGAATAAGTCGCATCAGGTGCACGCAAGAGCGGGATGTTACATAGGAATTACATAGACAAGCATTTAATCATTTAAGTGTCAGGAATATTGTGTTATGTGATAGGAAAACACTTTATTCGAACTTGAACATCAAGTATTAATATTTTTTACTCTCGAAGAGAGCTATTCCAAGATTTCATAACATTTGTGGTTTCTGACTTTTATATAAGCATGAAATCTTGTGTATGTTTCTCCTATGCATCTTGTGATTTTAAATAAATGAAATCATTTGAATCTCTTTGATTTTTGGACCATCAATCTTATTTTGTGTATATGATTCTTGCTTTGAATATTTTTCTCTCATTACTTAAATAAATGGATGTGATGGAATGGATGTAGTATCATGTATATTACAATCATGGTTATAAAATTTATCTACTATCTTTCTAGTTGTTTTACCACCTGGTCCACTCACAGATGTAGATGTTATGAATGTTAAATCAATTGTTTGAATGAGTATATTGAAAATTTGAATGAGAAAGAGGAGTACCACATCTATAAAAATGAAGAGGGGATATTGATAACTATTTACAAGAATACCCTACGAGGTTGACTCTGGTCCCTAACAAGAAAAGAGATCAACAATACCTTTGGGTCCATTTTCATTATTGGTGGTTCCCCTTGTATCTATTAATGGTTTGCATCACTGAACGGTAATCATATGGTCTTTACCATGCTTGACATAAATTCCATTTATTCGCATGATGTAGATTCATACAATCACAGAGTTGGAATTGAAGACCTTGGCTTAGGGGCATCCTCCATTGGTTCTACCTCCCTAAGTTGCCCAAGGTTTTTCAACTTATTGATGAGTACTTTGAGGACCATATTTCTCCTTTCTTGGTGCTCAGTGTCTTCTTGACATATACTGTGACATAGACCCACTTTTTATTTGCTTATGGCTATGATGTTTTTTGACATGGATCCACTATGTATCTTTCATGGTCGTGATCTTGCATTTTATATACTACACAGATATGCAATGTACTATATTGGGGATAATACTTATTGATATATCCAAACATGGGTATGCTTGCCTCATGGATGATTTATACATGATTGGTTGATTTTTACTTGCAAGTAATTCCTTGTTTCTTGACCTACAAAACTCCTCCTTAGTCCAGTCACCGGTAATTAGTATTGTAATGTATTTCAGCCATCACTTTCTTTTCTAAACTCACACATTAGGGGACATTTGTTACACCTTTATTTGGCACCATAGGCCAAGGAAAATGAAGAATACCAAAATATATTATCGGATCACAAATATTTTTCTCACAAATCATTTAATTAGCAAAAAGATATTCATATAATAATTCAAGGCTTTGGAAAGCATAATAATTCACGAGAAAATATACTTTATGAAATCCAAAGGGATTGCGTGAAGGTAATACATGGATCTTATCTTTAGTTTTTTCATTCCATGTAATCTATTGTTAGTTGGATCTTATCTTCAATTTTTGCATGCCATACAACCTTTTATTATCTGGATCTTATCTTCATTTTTTTCATGCCATGCAACCTATTATTAGCTCCTCAAGAATATATAAGTATGAGAGCCACAACTAATGGGAAAAAAAGGTCCATATATAAGCATACTTGTGTTGATGATTTGTAGCAAGAATCCTTAGTCTTGAGTGGATACCATTGTTGAATGTTGGGCATCAACATTAGTGTGATCTTATTCTAGGTGAGGACTATTATCCATTCACTTGGTTAACTTGTCGTGATACAATTTCGGATTGTTCTTGTTCAATGAAGGTGGACTTAGGATTGAGTATGAGGACATTGGGTCTTGGAGATAAGAGTACAATAGTGAATCTCAAGGTAAACATCACTGTTGTTACTCTCTTTCAATAAATATAGATATATTTCCCCCACCCTAAATCTTTGTGTTTATTGATCTCTTTTGCATCTGTTAATGAGGTTTTGTGGACCTAAATTTTCTTGATATTATTTGTTTAATACTTTAATCATGCAAGTTTCTGTGTATCTTTTTATGAAATAATGTGAAAGGTATTCCGTGTTGGATGATTGTGTGAGTTGGTGGTGAATTAGAGAGGTCAAGAGAAAGCCATTAGATACATTGGAAAAACATCAAGAATCAGGTATGTCCCTTCATCCTTCTCATATTTCCTTTTGAAAATATATTTTAGTCTTAGGAGAAAGTAAGACATTGTCTATCCCTCTTTCTATCAATGAAGTACACCCATTCAGTGAGGATTTTGACTACTTATTCGTAGGTATATTATCTGATAACAATTATATCTACCATTCCCTAGTAGTCAAGAGTTGTGGGGAAGGCCCCTCAAACCTTTTCTAGGGGAGGAATTTCTAGGCCACCTCCTTATGGAAACAAAGTTGCGCCTAGACTGGTTGCAGAAAGTGTTTCAATGGAAACAAGTGTAGCATCTCAGGTATCATCGGGGACTCATGCCATTCCAAGACATTAAAAAGGATATATTAGCATGGGAAAGGGTTCCATGGGAAGGAACTCATTTTAGAGGTCTCCACATAACAATATGCATATTTTCACCCACGTTACTTATTGGGGGTGTAGGGGACCTCATTACCAGCATGACTTCCCAAAGTCATAATATGGTACCATGCATAGAGAAGGGAAGGCCCCAATGGGGAAGATAGGAAGTAACCACCAAACATATGTAGTGGTTAATAACCGTGAGGTAGAACATCAATCCACTATGGTGGAGTCATTAGGTATGTTAAATCATGTCAAAGTTAAAATATTATTTAATTCTAGTGCAATAGATAGTTTCATTTCACCATATACATTAGAAAATGTGGATTGGAAACTTGTGGAAACGATGAATTTAAATAGGTCAAAATGGCTTATGTAGTAAAGCAAGGAGGATGACCTAGTGTTGATAAATTCTTTGTGGACCTGGGGTGTATAAAATTAGGTTAAAGGTGTATGTCACTACCCTCGGTACATATGATCTAATTATTGGTATGGACTAGCTAGAAGCTCATCAAGATTTTGTAGAATGTTTAGAGAAGAGAGTGATTTTTTTATATGACAAGGGAAGGTCAATTTATATCCATGATATCAAGAGGAAAGTGTATCTATGTTTCATCTCGACAATGGAATTTAAATGTTGCATCAAGCAAGGATGTCGGTTGTACATAGTAGAGGCATTAAGTGATGGGAAGGGGCCCTATTTAGATCAGCACCCAATTTTGTTAGAATTCAAGGATGTTTTTCCCAAAGAGTTGACAAGGTTACCTCCTGAGAGAGAACTTGATTTAATGATAGAGATCAAACATGGCACAAAGCTAATTTCCAAGACAACGTACAAAATGATAGCTCTAGAACTTTGTGAGTTGTAGATGTAGTTGAAGGAATTATCAGAATTAGGGATTATTAGGCCCAATTTTCGCCTTGGGGTGCACTAGTAATGTTTTTCAGGAAGAAGGATGGTTTCTTGCAACTGTGCATAGATTATAGGGATTTGAACCAAGACGCAATCAATAATAGGTACCTAATACCTTGGATAGATGATCTCTTTGACCACATGAAAGGAGCAATGATTTTCTCAAAAATTGATCTACGATCAAGTTATCACCGGTTAAGGATTAAGGAAGGTGAAATTCCTAAGACCTCCTTCCTAACTTGGTTTAGGAACTATGAGTTCATAGTGGTGCCATATGGTTTAACTAATGCACCAACTATATTCGTGAGTCTCATGAATGGTGTATTACAAAAGTACTTAGACCGCTTTGTGTAGGTCTTTCTAGATGATATTCTCATTTATTCTAGGAATGAAAGGGAACATGCAGAGCACTTGTGGTTAGTGTTGTCATGCTTAAGAGAAAAAAAATTGTATGGCAAGCTTTCAAAATGCTCTTTCTTTCAGAAAGAGATTCACAATCTTCGTCATCTTATTTTAGGAGAAGGAATTTTGGTGGATCTAGGAAAGGTTGATGGCCATAATGGATTGGCTAGTGTCAAAAAATGTTCATGAGGTGAAAAGCTTCATGGGGCTAGCTAGATATTATCAAAGGTTTGTAGAATGGTTTTTGAAGATTGCAAAACCCATCACTACCTTGCAACACAAGGGAATCAAGTATGAGTGGACCAACGAATGTGCCATTGCATTATTTGAGCTTAACAAGTTACTAACCAAAACACCAATCCTATGAGTGCCTAATATGGTAAAGAATTCATTGTCTGCATGGATGCCTTGAAGCAAGGGTTGGGTGCTATGTTAATGAAAGATAAAGGAGTGATAGCATATGAATCTAGGAAGATGAAGCAACATGAGGAGCTTTATGATACTCATGATTTAGAGTTGGTCATTGTCATGCTAGCTATAAATCTTTTGAGGCATAATATTGTTGGGTGAAGCTTTGAGATCAAAACAAATCATGAAATCTTGAAGCATATCTTCACTCAAAGGGATTTGAACACCGGGCAAAGACGATGGGGTGAATTCATGAATGAGTATCATTTTTGAATTTCATACATCAAGGGAAAGGAGACTGTGGTGGTCGATGCCCTAATTAGAAGGCCACAGATCATCTCCATGGTGCCCTTAAAGGTCAATTTGAGGGAGAGAATATTGGAACAATGTCTTGGAGATCGTTGGTATTTGAAGGTTACTTTAACTCCAAAATGAGAGGCGGTTAGAAATGAAGTTTGAAGGATATGTCCTTGAAGCGGATGGATTGTTGAGATTTCAAGGAAGGATGTACATTCTTGAGGAAGGAGATATTCAAAGAACTATCCTTGAAGAAGTCCATAAAGCACGTTATTGTGCACATCCTGCTGTGAAGAATATGTATGCAAACATGAAGAAGTTTTTCTTCTAGGTAGGCATGAGACACGATATAGTCTAATTTGTTGCTAAGTATGCTGAGTGTCAGCAGGTAAAGGTCGATCATCATCACCTAGCAGGAGTCCTACAACCACATGATGTTCCTATGTCCAAATGGTAAGTCATTTCTATGGATTTCATCGTGGGCTTTCCACTCACGTTGCAAAGCCACAATGCCATTTTGGTTATAAACAAAGTTACCAACTTTACGACAACCCTACATAGTTCTCATTTTTTTAGACATCATAATTAGTGGGTGTTTTTACCCCCACTTCAAAAAGTATCGTTATTGGTAGCACCCTTTTTGGGGGGGTGGCTAAAATTGTGACCAGTTTGAAATCGCGACCTTTGCAGAAAATTTATCATTTAATCGAAATGTGATGCTTTTAGTAGCACCAATTTTATTTTTCAAGTTAAAGTTAAGACCTAATTGAAATCGTGATATTGACCAATGGTACCATCGCAAATGAAACGATTAAAATCTGCTCCTAAATTGGAAACATGAAAAATTGTTTATTAATTATTATTATTTTTAAATTTAAATTAAAAAAAAAAAAAACTATGCAAACAAGATTTTAAAATAAATAAATAAATAACATATTAAAAAAAAATTTAAAAACTAAAACCTAAAAAAACACAATAAAAAAATGACATAAAACCTTAAAAAAACACAATTTAAAAAAAAAATTAAAAAAAAATGAAAAAACAACATAAAACTTTTTTAAAATGAAAAAAAATTGAAAATATCCTTCAAAATTAAAAAATAAAAATAAAAGAAAACACCAAAAAAAATCAAAATGTAAAATCAAAACTTAAAAAATAAAAAGAAAAAAGACCCAAACATAAAAATAAAAAATAAAAATTAGAAAAAATAAAATTTAAAATTTAAAAACAAAAATATAAAATAAAAAGAATTTAAAAGAAAAAAATAATCTAAAAAAATAATCATTAACCAAAAAACAATTAGAAATGTGACAAATTTAAAACAATTAAAAAAAATCTAATATAAAAAACAATAATTTAAAATTTAAAATCAAACAAATTAAAAAAAACAAACAAAACACACACCATGGCGGGGATTCCCGAAATAGCCCCCTCCCCACCTCCATCCCACCTCCCATGTAACCCGCAACTATAGAACTTTGTGAGTTGTAGATGTAGTTGAGGGAATTGTTGGGCCCAATGTTTCACCTTGGGGTGCACTAGTAATATTTTTCACGAAGAAGGATGGTTCTTTGCAATTGTACATAGATTACAAGGATTTGAACCAGGCCATAATGAAGAATAGGTACTTGATATCTCAAATAGATTATCTTTTTAATCAGATGAAAGAACAATAATTTTCTCAAAAGTTGATCTACGATCAAATTATCACCAATTAAAGATTAAGGAAGGTGAAATTCCTAAAATCCTAACTTGGTTTAAACACTATGAGTTCATAATGATGGTACCATTTGGTTTAACTAATGCACCAAATATATTCATGAGCCTCAAGAATGGTGTTTTCCAAAATTACTTAAACCACTATGTGCACGTCTTTCTAGATGACATTCTTACATATTCTAGGAATGAAAGGGAACATGAGGATCATTTGTGATCGACGTTGTCCACAAGCGGTGTGAGGCTGCAAGGGAGGTGGAAGTGAGAGTTGGCGAGGGAGGCAAGGATAGGAGAGGGAGGAGGGTGCGAGGGGAAAATTATGGGAATACCCCCACCCACCATGGTGTGGGTTTTGCTCCTTTTTAACTTTTTTTAAATTGTTTTATTTTTAATTATTGTTTTTTACATCAGTTTTTTTAATTGTTTCAAAATTGTCTTGTTCTTAATTATTTCACGGTTAACGATTGTTTTTTAGAATTTTTTAATTCTTTGTATTTTTATTTTTTGTTTTTTAATTTTGATTTTCAAAGTTTAGTTTTTTTTGTTGGTAAATTTGATGTTCTGGCCTTTTTTTTAAGTTTTGATTTTACATTCTGATTTTTTCGGTGTTTTATTTTATTTCATTCTTTTAATTTAGGTTTTTTTTAAAAAGGATATTTTCTTTTTTAAGTTTTATGTCATTTTTCATTTTTTCAACTTTTTTTTAATTGTATTTTTAAAGGTTTTATGTTGTTTTTTTGTTTTTTTTAAATTTTTTTTAATTGTGTTTTTTTAGGTTTTAGTTTTACTTTTTTTTTTTAATTTGCATTATGCAAAAACAAATACAAATATTAAGTGTATTATTTTTTTTTTATATATATCTTGTTTACGTAGTTTTTTTTCTTTTTTTTTTAAATGTAAATTAAAAAAACAAAAGATAATTATTAAGTAAATTTTCACGTTTCCAATTTAGGAGCAGATTTTAACTGTGCCATTTGCGATGGTACTAGTGGTCAAGGCCATTGTTTCAATTAGGTCGAAAAATAAAATTGGTGCTACTGGAAGCATCACTTTTCGATTTGAGAGTTAATTTTTTGCAATGGTATTGGTCGTCAAGGTCATGTTTTCAAATTGGTCACAAATTTAGCCACCCCCCAAAAAAAGGGTGCAACCAATAGCGCCACTTTTTGAAACATGGGTCAATTTTGGTGTTTTGACCCCAAAAATTGGGTTTTTTGGGCCAGAGTTCTCATTAAGTCGGTAACTATGTTTATAGTTGATAAATTGACCAAAAGCGCACATTTCATTCCAATCAGAGACACATATGATGTCAGTGATGTGGTGCGAGTGTTTATAACTGAAGATATTCATCTATATCGGTTACCCAAGAATATCCTTTTGAATAACGACTCTTGGTTTACATTTAGGTTTTGGACAAGATTGTAGTTAGCATTGGGGACTTAGTTGAACTTGGGCACAATGTATCATCCCGAAATGAATGGGTAGATGGACATAGTGAATCAGGTTATAGAAGACGTACTTATGATGTGTGTTATGGATAACCAAACACATTCGGAAAAGTATCTATCTTTGGTGGAGTTTTCTTACAATAATAGTTATCACAACTCAATTTGGATGCCTCCTTATCAAGCTCTGTATGGAAGGCCATGTAGGACACCAATGAGTTGGTAAATATTAGATGATCGAGTGATAGTAGGACTAGAATTGATTTAATAAATGGAGGAACAAGTGATTCAGATTGGTCAGTAGTTAAAGGAGGCACATGATAGGAAGAATGGTTATGTCGATGCACATAGGATTAACCAAAGTTATGAGGTAGGACATCAGATTTTTATTCATATCATGCCTAATAAGAGTACCGTTTAGTTTGGAAAGGGGGAAAATTTGTCATCTTGATTTATAGGGCTATTTAAAATTTGAGAAAGAATTAGACCAATTGCCTATTGTATTGTATCGTCATCCCACTTGCATAAAACTCTTGATGTTTTTCATGTATATGTATTATGGCATTATGTTGATGATGAATCTCATGAACTTAACTAGAAGGAATTGTAGGTCTCGAATGGGGGAACCATTTTGGTCAAACAATCACGCATATCAAACCATAGGGTCTGATAGCTTAGACATTGCTTGGTGGACTAGCTTAAGATCCAATGGGACAAGTATATCCTAGGATCTTCTACCTAAGAGGATTCAAAGACCATGCATTGAGATCACCCCACACTTTTTTTACCATAACTTTGAGATGCAGTTTCCCAAAGGATGGGTGTATGTAATGCCCCATTTTTACCTAGGCAACTAAACAACATTATGACCTAATTATACTTGCTTTCTTATTACTTGTGAAACATTGTTAGGATAATGGAACTTCATTATATGGACATGTGGACCTACATATATGTGAATACTATGAATAATTATTGTTTATGAGATTAATGATGATATTGTGTGATTTACTTCTAGCATGCTAGTTTTAAATAAAAGATTTTGGTACATGGATACCAGGTTTGAATGATAGATTTTAATGCAATTAGTGCCATGCACATGATGACTAACTAGTTGGCTTACATGGTTAATTTATGAGTAACATGGCAATCATATGTTAATAGTTTTATGGTTATGCATGATCTTGTGTTGTAAACTTACATACAAGTTGAATAGGCTATGTGATAACCAAAGAAGTGTAATATTAAAGTGGGTGATTCCATGGATATAGAATGAGAAATGGTATGCTATGAAGAATCATTTTGTTATTTTTACATTGGTTCAAATGTATTGCTATGATATTTGAGCAAGTGCAGGTTTTCTAGGTAGCATGGTTGCCCAAACAGGATATTCGATGACAAAGCTCCCAAAATAACAACACCACAATATGGCCACTAATAAGGTGTTGACCCTAGTTTTATTAGAAGGGGTGAAGGCATTGCTCACCATTTATCCTCTGAAACATGGATTCATGGGAGAGATGTGTTAAGCCACACTCCCATAGATGTGTGATGGTGACTTCCAGTTGCTTTTTAGGGAAGCTTGGTCAAGGTAGTTGACACTTCCACTTATGGGTTCTATCCAGAGTTAGGTCAATATAGTTGATGCTCCAATATAGTCAAGCATAGGAAGGATAGGATCTTGAAGATGGAAGTAGGTTAGGGAGAAATGGTGATTCGGTGTAGTTGAGAGTGTTGTTGGGAGTTAGTCATGTAAAATTAGTGCATGACTTATTCCCTTTTTTTATGAAATGCTTAATTCAGTTATTATTATCTAGGCAATTGTTTTACTTATTTTGAATTGTTGTGGTTGATGATTTATTGTTATTTTGTTAGTATAAATGATTGATTAATGTATTACGGGATTTATTGTACTATCAACTTGTTTATGAACATATATGAATTGTGCATTAGAGACAGTGATTGGTTATCTTTAGTACATGCACAACTTATGTGTATGCTAGCTACGCATACATACGTTGTGCATGTATGCTAGTATAATTAATTGATATATTAGTTATTAAATGAGGTTATTAATTGCTAAAATAATGGTTGAATAATTATGGAAAATTGATTGCTTAGGTAAATATCTAACTACATTAAGAATTCTCTTTGTCATAATTTATTGATTGGTGTGGTGCATTAAATGAATTAGTAGTTGTCATATAATTAGGAGAATGTTTAGATGAATTGGTAGTTGTCATATATTTAGGAGAATGTTTAGACGAATTGGTAATTGTCATATAATTAGGATGATGTTTATATTTTAATCGGGAATTTTCATGAGAAAATATAAAATGGGACTCACACTCTTTGTTTATATTATTACCCTATTAAATATCATTTAATAATGTGTTTTAATGTCACTCTACCCAATGTATCTAGAAGGGAGGGTAGGTGACTTTAATGATAGAGGTTGATGAACATTGGGAAGGAGGGAGGTGGTGGATCTCTCAAGGGAATAAGGGGGGGGGTGGGGGTGTTGAGCAAGTGAAAGGGATTGAGATTTTTGGAGGAAAATATACTTGGAAGTATGAGAAAGCTACTTGGAGGTATGAAAAAATAACTGTGAAGCATGTGAGGAAAACCTGTTTGTGTAATTGAGAGTGAAATATTGACATACAATGTGGTTTTGTTATTCTGGAACTTTGGGCACAGAGGGCCAGGAAACTCCCCAAGGTTTTCCTAGAGCTAGGGAGATAGTGAGGTTGTTCATAGCTAGTTGGAAGGCAAAATCCAATACCAGGAAGTTGACAAGGTGAGGACGCAACTCAGCTAATCTGCATCAAAGGACTTACCTACATTAAAGTACTTAAGCAACTAGTGTTAGAGGTATTCTACTATTGTAATCCCCAATCAAATATTGTTATATTGTAATTTATGAGGCTATTAATTGCACAAATTATGGTTTAAATTGAAATCTATTGTAATCCTATCATGAAATCAAAATCTAAATTAGTTTAATTTTGCAAAGATAAACAACATACAAAAACATTTGATTCAATATATATCTGAAACATAATCTAAAATTTGTTACATTAAATGTCCATCCATATTACCAAAAATTATTACAGAATTATCTGAATCTCAGGTGAAGGGGCTTACATCCTTAACTTC
>ML782993.1:4794-18474 GCA_009831015.1 Picea engelmannii
TGACCTAGAAATGGGTTAAGTGACCTAAAAATGGGTTAAGTGACCTAGAGGATGAAAGTATAAATAAGATAGCAATGGTCTCTTGTAGATCATCCTTTTTGTGGATCAATGGAGAGCTTCTTGTGATAATATATTTTGGAGTATCGATGGAAAGCTTCTTGTGAGAGCTTATTGAGAATTTTTGGTGTGGAAAACTTGAGAATATTGAATATCTATTTGTGAATGAGGTAACCAAGGATATATAAGTCTAATTTCAGAAGGAAGGGGAAGAAAAGAGGGTCGGAATTGAAGGAAGGATAAATTCTTTTCATGATGCTTTCTAAGGTATGTTATTTACCGGTCATCTCACCATTTTCGCAATAACTTTTTTTCTATAATGATTTAGACCATGGGATTGATATGAAATTGAGGAAACATATCCAAGTATATGTGGTAAAAAATTCATCTTGTGGGTCGTTTTATTTTTGGAGATACACTCCTTGGAAAATAGGGTTTGTGGCTAGTCCTGAAACTAGTCTAAAACAGGTGTTTCGGGTAAAAACGTCGTAACTTATTCATAACAGATCCAAATTTAGTGAGACCAATTGTGTTGGTTATATTACATTATGTAGTATGATTTGTAATATATTCAGACTGATTCAATAAATATTCCGTGCGGGGCACACTCTACAAGGTCGTTCTCTAGAATAATCCAGAATTCAGCAAGGTATGTCATTTTTGCTATAACTCATTTTCTGAGAGGTTACAAGTAGTGCCACCTGGAAGAATTGAATAAAACACACTGAATAACATTATCTATCAGTTTCATATATTTATTCATTGCAGGTACAAAGTTATGATTATTTCAAGATAGGGTTGTTGACTAATCCAAAACTAGTCATGGTTGAGACAAGTAGTTGATGAGTTGGCACATACATGAGGTGTATAGTTGATGATGTTGGTACATATTGATGAGTCATTGTTGATGAGTAGTTGAAAAATGATTTTAATATACTTGATACATGGTTGGATGCACTTGTTTATGGTAAAGGTTGATTACAGGTTGTTTGGCACAGGTTGGTGCATGGTTGATGCTCTTGTTTATGGTACAGATTGATATATGTTGAGGATTGTTGTTGTGACATCCCCAAAAAATAAATATTTTTATTTTTATGTGCTGGAAATTTATTTATGTTTTTGGCAAATTCGAATCTGAAATTTTTTTGACATTTATGGAAATTCCGAATTTCAAATTTAATAAGTGTATTTAATTATTGTGACTGTTGGGCGGAGATCTGTTTGGACCCAACTAACTATTTGAATATGATACTTGTATCACAACAGAATATTTATATTAACTGTAGGAGGACAAATGGAACAGCCATGTTAAAATCAGCGGGGGAACATGTTGGAACTACCTCTAGGCTGATTATGAGAAGTGGCAAATCAGAGATTTGGCCACTGGCAGCCCCTAAAAATTAGGGATTAAGAA
Source organism: Picea engelmannii (assembly GCA_009831015.1). NCBI lineage: Eukaryota > Viridiplantae > Streptophyta > Pinopsida > Pinales > Pinaceae > Picea > Picea engelmannii. The sequence continues at coordinate 6,266 of ML782993.1, forward strand.
AGCTGCGAAAATCCCCAAAGGAGGGAAAATACCTGGGCAAAAATATATATATATATAGCATATGGAAGGAGGCAGGATGTTGCCAAGTATGCTGGGAAAAGGATTCTTGAACTCTCTTGTTGTTATGAGCACTGCAGATTGAGTGTGAGGCAAGAGGAGTTTGGTTGAAACCAAATTGTCTTGTTGTTGTGAGCACTGTTGAGTAAGTGTGAGGTAAGAGGATGACTGTTGGAATTGAAGGACATTGCTGAAGAGAAGTTTCCAAGTTCTCCCTCATGGATTCATGGTCAGGCTAGGGGGTGAATCGGGCAAGTAGATATGGCTGCCATATTCTATGGTTGGGAGGAACGTGGTTGTTCCCTTTGTCTTCCCGCGGATTGGATTCAGTTATGTTGATCTATCCCTTTTTATTATGAATGACTATATTCCATCCAATGTCATGTATCCTTTAAATCCGAAATGGAATAGTTTCCATTCTCTGTTTGAATGATTTAATATCTGATGCATTATATTCGTTTAAATAGGAAATGCAATGATTCCCTTCCTCTATTCGAATGTTTTTACTCGATGTTAGGTATCTGTTAAATCCGAACTGGAAGTACCAGGCAACTTTATTTTATGCAAATTGAGTTATGAGAGCCGATCCAACTACAGGATAGATTTAACCTGTAGTAGAAATGTTAGGACACTTTGTATGCTAGAAGAAAACTAATCTATATGGGTTTAGGTTTATTTCTGTGACTGATATATTAAATAGATCTAAATAGGAGCAAATTGGGATTGAATAAATTGTGTCGAAGGGAAATGGGTAGATGTACCGCTAGAATTAATTTTTTTGAGCAATCTTGAAACCCCTTTTGTTTTTTTTATGCTGAATAATCTTGAGAATCAACACCTTTCAGAGGTTTTTATTTCTTGGTTTCCTTTCAAAATGAGCTACCCTTTTCCTTAGTTCAGATCCATGACGAATTTAGTGATTTTCCCTCACATAAAACCTTTATCCTTTTGTATCCTTCAGAGCGTGTAAATTTCTTAAGTCCTTGTTCTTTCGAAATTCGGGGAGTGTCATATGTTGTGGTTTGACATTTGAAACCCCGAAACCCCGAGTTCCGAAATCTCAAAATACGGGTCCCACCTTTACCTTTTCGGAACTTCGGGAAAGGTCTTGCGTTGTTGTTTGACATTTGATACACCGAAACCCCGAGTTCTGAAATCTTGAAATACGGGTCCCACCATTACCTTTTCAGAACTTCGGGATATGATTTTCATTGTTGTTTGAAATTTGAAACCCTGAAGCCTGAGATCCCAAAATTCCGAAACCCGAAATCCCGAAGTGGTGGACCCCACATCCTTATGCTTTCAGAATTTGAGGATTGTTGTATGCAGTGTTTGGGCACTTGAAACCCCAAAACCCTGAAGTCCGAGATCCCGAAATTCTGAAACCCGAAATCCCGAAGTGGTGGACCCCACATCTTTATGCTTTCATAATTCGGGGACTGTTGTATGCAGTGTTTGGGCACTTGAAATTCCGAAACCCCGAAGCCCGAGATCCCGAAATCCCGAAACCCCGAAATGCAGGTCCCACCTTCTCTTTTTAGCATCTTCTCGGAATTTATTGTGTGGTTGTTGGTATTTGAAAACCCCGAAATCCTAAAATGGTAGTTCCACATATCCTTTTGCGATTTTGGAAATTGGTTATGTTTTGATGTTTGTCTTTTGAAGTCCCGGGATTCTGAAACCCGAAACCCCGAAGTGTTGATCTTTTCTTTTTCGCATTTCGTAAATTGGTTTATGTTGTTGTTGTTGAGGCACTTGAACCCACAAAGTTCCGAAAGCCCGAAACCCTGAAGCGCTAGTCCAACCTTCCCTTTGTTTCGTATTTCATAGATTTGTATTTATTGATGTTTGACCTCTGTATTCGCAAAATCCCGAACTCCGAAATCCTGAAATGCTAGTCACTTTTCGTGATTTCAGGACTTCTTGTGCATTGATGTTCGACGGTTGTATTCACGAAATCTCAAACTTTGAAATCCTGAAGTGCTGGTCACTTTTCGCGATTTTGGGAATTGTTGTGCGTTGACGTTGGCGTTTGTACTTGCAAAATCCCGAACTCTGAAACCCCGACATGCTGGTCACGTTTCGCGATTTTCGGAGTCGATGTGTGTTGATTGGAGAATCTTTCCTTGGTTGGAGGTATGGAAGTAACAGACCTATTTACAAGTTGCCTGTATAGTTAAACCTGTGCTGGTGTTATATGCATCATCAAATAAGAGAATATTGGAAAATTTTACAAGACTTTTAAATAACATTGAAGGGAGGAGTATACACTCATTGTGTCATCAAATAGGAAGGTTTAACTTGCATAGTAAAGTGGGGGAACATGTTGGAACTACCTCTAGGCGGATTATGAGAAGTGGAAAATCAGATATTTGGCCACTGGCAGCCCCTAAAAATTAGGGATTAAGAAAGCTGCGAAAATCCCCAAAGGAGGGAAAATACCTGGGCAAATATATATATATATATATATATATATAGCATATGGATGGAGGCAGGACGTTGCCAAGTATGCTGGGAAAAGGATTCCTGAACTCTCTTACTGTTATGAGCACTGCAGATTGAGTGTGAGGCAAGAGGAGTTTGGTTGAAACCAAATTGTCTTGTTGTTATGAGCACTGTTGAGTAAGTGTGAGGTAAGAGGATGACTGTTGGAATTGAAGGACATTGCTGAAGAGAAGTTTCCAAGTTCGCCCTCATGGATTCATGGTCAGGCTAGGGGGTGAATCGGGCAAGTAGATATGGCTGCCATATTCTACGGTTGGGAGGAACGTGGTTGTTCCCTTTGTCTTCCCGCGGATTGGATTCAGTTATGTTGATCTATCCCTTTTTATTATGAATGACTATATTCCATCCAATGTCATGTATCCTTTAGATCCGAAATGGAATAGTTTCCATTCTCTGTTTGAATGATTTAATATCTGATGCATTATATTCGTTTAAATAGGAAATGTAATGATTCCCTTCCTCTATTCGAATGTTTTTACTCGATGTTAGGTATCTCTTAAATCCGAACTGGAAGTACCAGGCAACTTTATTTTATGCAAATTGAGTTATGAGAGCCGATCCAACTACAGGATAGATTTAACCTGTAGTAGAAATGTTAGGACACTTTGTATGCTAGAAGAAAACTAATCTATATGGGTTTAGGTTTATTTCTGTGACTGATATATTAAATAGATCTAAATCGGAGCAAATCGGGATTGAATAAATTGTGTCGAAGGGAAATGGGTAGATGTACCGCTAGAATTAATTTTTTTGAGCAATCTTGAAACCCCTTTTGTTTTTTTTATGCTAAATAATCTTGAGAATCAACACCTTTCAGAGGTTTTTATTTCTTGGTTTCCTTTCAAAATGAGCTACCCTTTTCCTTAGTCTATATCCATGACGAATTTAGAGATTTTCCCTCACATAAAACCTTTATCCTTTTGTATCCTTCAGAGCGTGTAAATTTCTTAAGTCCTTGTTCTTTCGAAATTCGGGGAGTGTCATATGTTGTGGTTTGACATTTGAAACCCCGAAACCCCGAGTTCCGAAATCTCGAAATACGGGTCCCACCTTTACCTTTTCGGAACTTCGGGAAAGGTCTTGCGTTGTTGTTTGACATTTGATACACCGAAACCCCGAGTTCCGAAATCTTGAAATACGGGTCCCACCATTACCTTTTCAGAACTTTGGGAAATGTTTTTCGCTGTTGTTTGAAATTTGAAACCCTGAAGCCTGAGATCCCAAAATTCCGAAACCCGAAATCCCGAAGTGGTGGACCCCACATCCTTATTCTTTCACAATTTGAGGATTGTTGTATGCAGTGTTTGGGCACTTGAAACCCCAAAACCCTGAAGTCTGAGATCCCGAAATCCCGAAGTGGTGGACCCCACATCTTTATGCTTTTATAATTCGAGGATTGTTGTATGTAGTGTTTGGGCACTTGAAATTCCGAAACCCCGAAGCCTGAGATCCCGAAATCCCGAAACCCCGAAATGCAGGTCCCACCTTCTCTTTTTCGCATCTTCTCGGAATTTATTGTGTGGTTGTTGGTATTTGAAAACCCTGAAACCCCAAACCCCGAAATCCTAAAATGGTAGTTCCACATATCCTTTTGCGATTTCGGAAATTGGTTATGTTTTGATGTTTGTCTTTTGAAGTCCCGGGATTCTGAAACCCGAAACCCCGAAGTGTTGATCTTTTCTTTTTCGCATTTCGGAAATTGGTTTATGTTGTTGTTGTTGAGGCACTTGAACCCACAAAGTTCTGAAAGCCCGAAACCCTGAAGTGCTAGTTCAACCTTCCCTTTGTTTCGTATTTCATAGATTTGTATCTATTGATGTTTGACCTTTGTATTCGCAAAATCCCGAACTCCGAAATCCTGAAATGCTAGTCACTTTTCGCGATTTCAGGACTTGTTGTGCATTGATGTTCGACGGTTGTATTCACGAAATCTCGAACTTTGAAATCCTGAAGTGCTGGTCACTTTTCACGATTTTGGGAATTGTTGTGTGTTGACGTTGGCGTTTGTACTTGCAAAATCCCGAACTCTGAAACCCCGACATGCTGGTCACTTTTCGTGATTTTCGGAGTCGATGTGTGTTGATTGGAGAATCTTTCCTTGGTTGGAGGTATGGAAGTAACAAACCTATTTACAAGTCACCCATATAGTTAAACCTGTGCTAGTGTTATATGCATCATCAAATAAGAGAATATTGGAAATTTTTACAAGACTTTTAAATAACATTGAAGGGAGGAGTATACACTCATTGTGTCATCAAATAGGAAGGTTTAACTTGCATAGTAAAGACAATCAATGACAGTAAGGTTTCTAACACACCTTCAGACTTAATCTTTATAACAGAAAACCTACTTGCTTGAAGTCTCAGAACTTTCATGGATAAATGTACAAACAAAAAAAAAAATTATGGTGATTTTTGAGGTACATTACATATGGTATCAAAATAAAAGTTACAACACTGGGCTTGAATAGGGCCACATTAATTGCTTAGTATATATTTTGTTTTATGAAAAGCTAATAAATCTTGTGGATTACAAACAGAAAGCTTTTATGTTTTATGTTGAATAATGGCAACCCTAGAAGGTGAAAAAATTAGGGTGGAAGAGAATCTGCAACAAGGACCTCCTGGAGATCCAAGATAGAACAGTGATGGAAGCTCACCCACAGAGGTGTTGGAAACAATGAGAAACCTTATTGTTGAACTACAAGTTTTCAAGGCCGGCAATGAAAAGTTGAAGAAGGCACAGTAGGAACAACAAGAGATAAATGAAGTCCTACTGCATAGTATAGTAACCAAGAAAAGTCCAAAGGATGATAACCATGAGGAAGAGGTCAACAAAAGAGCCTCCAAGAATTCTGGTGTGAAAATGGAAAAAGGAGACAGTTCATCTGAAGGAACACCTTCAGCTGAAGACAAAACCATACCAGACAGAAAAACAAAACAAACAGACCACCTTGAAGGAGAATTTAAAAAGATTAAACCAGCTACTTTTGACGGAGAATCCAGGACAGGAGAAGAATTCGAGGCATGGTTGTTGGAAATCAAGAAATACTTCCAAATCTACAACTATTCCAGCAACATGAAGGTCAGAATGGCCATCTACAATCTGAAGGGGAAGGCCAACATTTGATGGCAGGACCTGAAATTGGCCAAGGGCCTAAAGGAGAAACAGTTGGAATGGTCCGACTTTAAGAAGTATTTTAAGAAAAAATACCTTTCTGAAAGCTATTATGAAAGGAAGACGAAATAATTCTATGAGTTACGACTCAGACAAATGACGATGGAGGACCTTATAAATAAATTTATGGAACTAATAAGGTTTGTATGATACATCCGGAAGGATAAGGTAAAAATCCAGTGATTCTTAAGCTGTTTACCTCAGTCCTACAGGGACAGAATTGAGTTTGACAACCCCAAATCCTTGAGTGAGGGATTCAGGAAAGAACGAATGTGCTATGACCAGTATAAACAACGAGTAGAGTTTCCCAAGACCTGGAAGGGTAAGAAGCAAGATGGAATAAACCAGCGGAAGAAGGGATACCAGTCATCTCCTTATCAGAATGCAACAAAAAGTTTCCCAAGGGAGGATTTTCACTCCAATCATCCGAATACGTAAGGTAGCGGTAAACCGTTAAACCTTGGAATGAAGAAGTTTGGGAACAACTCCCACGATCCATTAAGATGTTGGGAGCGTGGAGAGTCTCATCTAAGGAGGAACTGTCCATGTTTAATTGCAGTAAACAGAACTGTTGTTCACAATTTGCAAGAAGCCTCGATAGTAGGTGACATGGGAAGAAGTCTACATCGGATAAATGCAGCCATAGATGGTCGACAAGCTGACCACCAGTCCTCAGTGGTAGATATTGGAGGTAAAATCCATGACACTCAAATTTCTATTTTAATTGACCCTGGAGCTACGTTAAGTTATATTACTCCCGATGTAGTAAAGTCGAATAAACTTAAGAAACAAAAGCATGCAAAACCTTGTCTTGTACAACTAGCAATAGGGACTAAAAGAAAAGTAGTTAACTTTATTTATGATCTTGAGTTCAGTTTAGATGGTCAAAAGATAAGGACCAATCCGAAAATCCTACCACTAGTGTCTTATGATATGATTATTGGGATGGATTGGTTGGAACAGCACAAAGCAGTACTAGATTGTTATACAAAGATACTTAGCTATAAAGATAATTTTGGCACTGTTAGAACAGCCCAAGGCATACCAAAACCTGTGTCAATCAGACAAGTTTCAGCGATGCAATTCAAAAATGTATTAGAAAGGGATGTCTAGTTTACGCCATCCAAGTAACGAATCTATTAGAAAAATAAGATAATCCCAAGTTAGAAGACTTTGTTGTCCTATGTGAATTCAGAGACATGTTTGTTGATGAGATACCATAATTTCCTCCTAGAAGAGAAATAGATTTCTCCATAGACTTACTACTCGGATCAGCCCCTATCTCAAAAGCACCCTACCGAATGAGTCTACCAAAACTGACAGAATTAAAAATACAATTACAGGAATTGTTGGATAAAGAGTATATTAGACCAAGTGTCTCACCATGGGGAGCACCAATCCTCTTTGTGAAAAAGAAAGAAGGTACTCTAAGACTATGTATCGATTATAGACAACTAAACAAAGTAACCATTAAGAACAAATACCCCTTACCCAGGATAAATGATCTCTTCGATCAAGTTGGGGGGGGGCAAGATCTTCTCAAAATTGGATTTACAATCTGGTTATCATCAAGTTAGGATAAAGGACTAGGACATAAACAAAACAACTTTTCGAACAAGGTACAGACACTATCAGTTTGTAGTCATACCTTTCGAACTCACTAATGCACCAGCCACATTTATGTGCTTGATGAACAGCATTTTCAGCCAGTACTTAGACAAGTTTGTAGTAGTATTTATCGACGATATCCTAGTCTATTCTAAAACGAAGGAGGAACATGATGAACACTTACGAATAGTTCTGAAAACACTAAGGAAACACAAACTATATGCAAAATTTGACAATGTGATTTTTATCAAAAAGAAATACAGTATTTAGGACATGTCATTTCCTCAGAAGGTATTGTCGTAGACCCAGAAAAGATAAAATCCATTATGGAATGGACAGTGCCTAAGGATGTGGCAGATATCCGGTCATTCATGGGAATCACTGCATATTATCGTAGATTTATAGAAGGGTTCTCCAAGATATCCTACCCTATCACGTCATTACAAAAGAAAGGGACCAAGTTTAACTGGTCGCAAAAGTGTCAAGACAGTTTTAATAAGCTAAAATAATTATTGACATCAACGCCCTTTTTGAAGGTAGCAGACCCAGATAAAGACTTCACTGTAACATCTCGCTCTGGCGCACTGACAAAACTTATTCTTTGAGGACACTTGCTCACAAGTGATATGGACTATTATGATATTAAATTTCTTGTCATTGATTATGATGCATTATGATTGATGACATGATGTTTACTGCATTGACATAGACAGGTGCTATTGACTCAGTTTTATTGAATGTGCAGGGTTTTTGGACCTTGAGGATGCAGAGGCATCAATGAAACCCCTTGGACTCCAGATTGATTCAGGGAGTGTGCTATTTGGGTTGATTTATTTACTGTGATATTACATTGATTTGATGATATGATGTGGACTTGTTCTGACACAATTGTTGATGATGCAGGATGACGATAGCTTGCCGACCAGACTCACATATGGAGTAAAGGGGCCACACATGATTTCCAGAAAGGTTGAAGGAGAGGTGTGGACAACAACCCTTCCATAGCCTACTAGCACTCCCGTCGTGGCTCAAACTGTAGGTTAACGATTACCTAGTTCGAGAGTATCCACGATGTCGTGAGGGCAGACTGTGACAGTCGCTCACGATGATTCTAAAGGGCACGCAATAAGGCGGGGGCCTTATTCCTTAGAACCCTTAGTCTCCCACAAGTTCACCTGGCGGAGTGTTGACTCCAGGGGTTATTGATGTCTACCAATCAGTCAAGAGGCGAGTGGCACCCTGGAGCACATGGTGCATCCTGAAGGGCACGTTGTGCAAAAGAAACACAAGAGGCAAGTGGCACCCTTGGAGCACGTGGTGCATCCTAAAGGGCATGTCGTGCAAAAGAAATGAACGAGGCGAGTGGCACCCTTGGAGCACGTGGTGCGTCCTGAAGGGCACGTCACATTGATGTTGATAAAGGAACAAACCTAGATGGCCCTAAGACATTTAACACATTAAGAAATTCTTAAACAACTTCCCTAATTAATTGTCGCCTAGTTCAGAATCTAAGTCCTAAGTCTAAAACTTCTCTAGGGTAAAATTTTTGTCTAACCTTAAGAAAAAGGACCCTATAAAAATGAAAACAAAAATTTAAACTAAAAAAAAAAAAACCACTCAAGTAATAGTTTTAGTCTTCATAAAATATTTGGGGTAAAATGAAGAGAGTAAGAATTTAATTAAAAGTAGTGGATTTAAAAATTGTAAAGGAGAATTTAATTCTTAACTTGGGAAAGTACAAAAGATATTAAATTAATAATAAAAATGGAAAGATTAAATAGCGCAACTGTTATTTTGGCTCTAATAAAAAGGGGAAAGAAGGGAAAAATAAAAATTAGGAAACTAAGGAATAGGGGGAAACATAATAAGGGAAAGAAGGGAACTTATGGTAAAAAACGAGGTCAACATAGTAAGGTATCTGCAATTAAGAACCTTCTAAAATGAACTAAATTAGCAACTTCATTTTAGGGAAAGTATTTAAACCTGAAAGGGAATCTAGGAACACCTAGGAGTAAATTTAGGAGCAACTCTAGGTGGGTGAGGGAATTGAGTCAATTAATAAATTTAAAGAAAATAATTATTGGAGAAAAGAGGGGGATGGACGACACTTGTGCGAAGGAGAATATTTAGAATATTTTTATTAAAAATTAATTTAAATGTGATTTAGGGAAATTTGGAGGTTCTAAAAACTCTATAAAAGAAATGGAAGAGGAGGAAGAAAGAGATCGTCTGTTAGTGTAATGTTACACTGTCGGAATTGTGACTTGACTGATTACTTGTGGGGATTTGGGATTTCTCAGCTTGAATAAGAGTGGTAGCTCGGCCTTGCGAGGCGAGCTGGGAAGCTAGACATACCATCTAGATAGTGTGTGGCCCCTTTGCGGCTCGGGGGGCTAAGGGGGAAGCAAAGTACCCCTAGCAATTGGCTGGGAGGTACTGGTGAGGTCTCGACGGTCGGCAAGCGGGAGTAGCACGGAGCGCACGGACGTCATACGAGGCGGGCGATAAGGAAAATGTACGCTCGTTATTTTGTAAAGTAGAAAGCAATGGTAAATTATGCTTGAACTATATGTTGGTTGTAAATGGAAGAATTTGGTCTTGAGCACTTGCCCATTCGTTGTTTGCCTAAATTTTTTGTGGTCAGCATTCTGGTTTGGGTTTTACTGTTCCTTGGTCTAGATCATATGCTTGCGCGATACCCTTCGTGGCTTTATTTCCCGAGATGTGATAAGCATCAACCTCTATCCGTGGTTGCTTCTTATGTTTGACTTGTTCTACCTTCTGCGCTGTCATCATGTATCGGTGGTAAAATCCTTACTTCTACACTGGTAGTCGTGGTAACAGATGTAAAACTATATTTATATACATGTTATCCCTACTGTGGTAATTCGGTAGGGTTGATAAAGAAAATGTAGATCTATACATTAATAAAATTGTAGGTTGTATCTTCAGCATTGGCAATGTGGTTGGTTGTTAACCTAGCTCTGCCTGTTCATCACCGAAAGGGTAAATAAACCATGTAATTTTCTTGCTGGAAATTAGTTTCTGTATGTATTTGGTAAAGGCCATCTAAACTCAGAGTCTTCATCATTTTAACGGAGATTTAACCCTAAGCCAGTGTCAATCGACGGTGAAATTATCCACGGTTTCCTTCTGCCACGCGTTTTTCCTTACATCTATCCATTGTGTGAAGCTAAGTTTATCCTGAGCGATTTTATGTTTTTCTTCTTCCTTCCTGAGCGAATCTCGTGGGAGATTCTACCTGAGCGTCGCTCCTCTAGCGGGAGTTACACCTCTGCGTCCTTCACACCTCGACTTGCATGCTTAAACCCTTGGATTTCAATTTTTATTTTATTTATTTCATGGTCGATTTCGTTCAGGACCCGACCATGCGATTTAATCTCACCTCTGGTAGCCACGGATTCACCTTCCCTTTTCTCAGAATCGCTATTTATTGTTGGGTAATGAGTTATTATTACACGTATATTTTGGTGATTTCCCTTCTGCGTTTTGCTTGATATTTCTGCGCGTTTTGAGGTATCTCTTTTTTCAGGCGATTTGGCCATCGAATCGACTGTCTGTTCCCTTAGTCACATGGCAACGTTTTCCATAGGGGACTCTAAATCCCTTTTTATCTGAGGCTTGTTACCCACACCTCCCTTCCTCACTTCTTGACAGCACCTCCTAACCTGGAAAGGACTTTTAGCTTTATTCTTTTAATAATACTACAACTAGATTGCCAAGGTCAAGTGCAATAACTATATTCATTAATTGTAATTTCTTAAAATAAAATTTCTTTTCATAAATTACTAAGAACGGTCTTCAAGCTACAGTGGTTGAAAGTCTTACTCTAATTTCGAGAACAACAGAGCGATTTGCCTCTTTGGATTTCTTCTGTGCCGATCAGGAAAATCAAGAAAGCGGGTCGGTAGAAGCCACATTGGGTATCGAGAATATAATTCTAAGAGGTGATTGTGTATTTCTGACCTGGGGATTCCACGTATTTGTCATTTGATGCAAAGCGTTCTTTCCCTCATTCTCTCTGCAAACATGAGATCACTTTTTCCTTTGATTTCGAAATTTTCTGACATGTGCCTTCAAGTTTCCCTTGATTTCCATCCTGCACTCATAACCGTGAGTTTCTTGCTGCAGAATTTTTAATTTTAGTGGCATAGAGGTCGGGTCGCTTAATTTCAAGCTATTATTGATTTATGGAAATGTTAATGAAATGTCAAATGTTAATGCTGAGGTTTATGGTAATGATTAAATTTCAAGGTTACAATTGATGAACTACTAATATAAGGTTCTTGCACCAAAAGGGTATTTTAGTTTCCTTTATTTAGTAATGCCCCTTTTCTTCATTTCATTTAAATAATAATATCCTTTAGTTAACCATTACCATTATGATATGTGGTGAACCAACACTGTGCAGGCACTATCTTAGTGTAGACCCTTATTGTTTCAGAGTGGATGGAGGAATGAATATTATAGAACCCTTGTTAGACATCCTCATATGTTAGGAAATGTTTAAAGTTTTTAATGATTATTATATTAGGGAAATGAAGTACTTTTACTAATAATAATAAATTATTATTATTATCACTGTGGGATGAGAAATTTGTGTAATTATTGTTAAGAGGTACATAATCTGGCACTTGGAATATTGTTATATATATGCACATAATTGTTGGTTATTGATTGTAAAATAGATCATTTATAACAATAATAATATGGTAAGGCCAATTGATTGAGATAGTACTATGATGGCACTGTAATTTAAAATGGTGCAATGAATTGTTATATGGCTAATTTAGAAGGTACCTTCATGATATTCGACAATTAGACATATTGGGTGTGTAAGG